>REGM01000115.1:142545-198062 GCA_004194415.1 Aurelia aurita | reverse complement strand
ATAAAAAAATTTGCTCACATTGAGATTTGAACTCCAGCCGTCAGATCTGAAGATCTGAAGTTCCAACGCCTAAACCACTACACCAGCTAGCCTTGCTGACGTCGAGGTAAAAAGGATAATGGCTGTTTATGGTTGCTTGCATTCAAGTAAGGATATGGAATATCAACACCACCTCTAATTGACTCTTTGTTGCTGAAAACAGTAATGACGTCAATGTTAACATTGACGGGCTTTCTCCGAATCTGATTGCAAGAACATACAGAGTTGAGGGCAATAGGACACCTTGTACGCCTAAGAAGTAACCCTATAGATTTTCCGTCGTAGCTCAGGAACAATGGAACAGAGTTTGAATGCTGCCTCAGATATGTACTTTGATTTTAGCTAGAAATTAACTTCCCCATACTTTTTCATTGACATTTCTCAAAGAACATGTTCAAGGCTTGTCAAGTCAGCTTATGAACTTTTTCTTGAAGGTTTCATTTTTTTATAAAAGTTGTTCTTGTTTTTAGAAGCAATTGTAGTTTTTGAAAGCTGAAAAACATTGTTATATAATGAGTTTTTCTAAAAATGATATATCTCCTACGACTTTCTTTGTCCGACACTTAAACGTTATGCCAACGTCCGTGAGTCCCCCCAAATGGTCCTTTGATTTTTAGCTAACTATAGTTCTAATGATTTAGATTTTTATCGAAAGCAGCTTCATTTATGTATCTAGACTTTAACGTGTTCCACGGATTTGTGCCAATAATTTCACAAAATTTCTGAATATTGGACCATACTGCCAAAAACATGACACAATGTTGGGGGATGATTCTGCAAATCAAGAATAATTCCCCGCACTTTTTGTACTTCCACAAATCATTTTCCGGAACAGTACCCCTGCGCCAAATGTTGACAACGTTATCCATAATTCTGCAATTTTCGGGCAAATGTTCCATCAAAGAGGAACGTCCGGTTGAAACTTACATAGCAAGTTACCCTTCCCTCGAGGCTTGGCAACGGAGAGGAATGAGGGAGCATACCTCCCCCCACTTTCAAATGATGGCAAGGCAAAGATTGTAAAAACTGCATCTATTTTCAAGTCATACTTTTGCGTTCTTTAAGAAATTATGTTTATATCAGCAAATATCACCCACGATTCATAACATAAGCACTATCGAAGTTGCAACTATTATTATCAATAGAAACGAGAACAAGATACGAAATTTAGGGAAATTTGATTGAAAATTGGATGTATTGCCTATACAAACTTATTCGTAAGAAACAATATTAGCGTTATTAGGTTCTGTTATATTTAAAATCCTTATTTCTGAAAGTAAAGAGGCTTTATGTTTCCATATGTTCAAACTTGCATTAGTCGGATCGCTTCGAACCAAGGAAAACAATTCAACTTACACGAACTCCCACACGTATGCGAGTTACTTTGAAGAGAAAAATACGGATGGCACTTTCAAGTATGATCTTATTTTTCCAACTTATGCGAATATCCAACTTATGCGAATATCCGACTTATGCGAATATCCGACTTATGCGAGTCTGACTTACGCGAGTTGGACTGTATTATTTTATCTACGTTTTGAAATGTAATAGTTCCGCGTGATTACGAACTTTTTAACTTACAACATACAAGATTGAAGCGGTGCATTCCTTTCAGGCCCTTGCCCGTAATCCAAAAGATGCTCCGTGGTACATGAACCTTTCGCCATCAATCAGTTGTACACTTTATTCATCGATGATTTTATGGTGATTTAGTGGTTGAATATGCTACAAATGAAGATCTTCCTTAGGCCTTTCTAGCTATGAAAAGGGCGTTAGTCACATTTATAGCCAAAGTAGAGGGCGTGGTCGAGAAAATTTTTCTCCCTTCGAAGTTTCTCACTACTTTCTAGCCCCCTCAATCCAAAATATGCTCCGCGGTCCCTGCCCTGAGCTTGACCGCAACAAACATTTACCTGCATCTACCATTCCATTGCTCATTGCTCTCAAGAAATCTCTTAATTTAATCGCCTCTTTTATACTCCAAATGCACATTGGAAGTTTAACCGGTTTTACACGCACACTTGGACCAGTGTTATCAATCGAAATTCTCACCTAAGATAGTCTAGTTTAATCCAGCTCTAAACTGGCTTAATCTAAACTGGTTTAAACTGTGAATAGGTATAAGCTCCTTATGTTTGTGCTCAGATCCAATCCAATCATGGTTTAACAGTATACTTTAACCGGTAAAATCTTAAAGGCAATTAAGTTGTCTGCAGATGATTCTCTGATGAATCAGACTCTTGCTTGATTTGAAAAGTTTCATCATCAGCTCGAGTCAATCTTGAATAAAGATTTAGGAACGTCTGGTATATAAATTCTGTAAGAAACAACGGGGGGCGTAATCGAACAGAATGATAAAAAAACACCTGCATCAGTTTTAAGCTACCTGTTCTTGTAAGAAAGTTCTATTTATATGGTCTTTTGTTATTTTCTGACAAAAAAAAAATACCCTAGGATTCCAATGGATTAAGAGCCTAGAGGCTAACAAATTTGACATCAGAAACCCATTCTATATAAGAACGTAACCCAGAATCCAGTATATAGAACCTAGCCTGACTTGAAAAAGTGTAGGTTCTTATTTGATTGCTGTACCCAACATAACATAAAATGTGCCACATGCATGAAAAATCATCGTGGTTCCCATCGCAAAACTCAAAAGACCATCGACAAAGAACAGCGACTTGGAGAGACTGACTAGAGGTTGCATATTTTTGTCAATCGAATCTTAGTAAATGAGTTTGAAAATTAAATCCTTCGAAAGAAATCAATCTCACCAGCAAAGGCACCAAATCTTGATTGGCAGACAGCAGACAAACTGACACACCTCTTAGAAATTGGNTTGAGTCAATCTTGAATAAAGATTTAGGAACGTCTGGTATATAAATTCTGTAAGAAACAACGGGGGGCGTAATCGAACAGAATGATAAAAAAACACCTGCATCAGTTTTAAGCTACCTGTTCTTGTAAGAAAGTTCTATTTATATGGTCTTTTGTTATTTTCTGACAAAAAAAAAATACCCTAGGATTCCAATGGATTAAGAGCCTAGAGGCTAACAAATTTGACATCAGAAACCCATTCTATATAAGAACGTAACCCAGAATCCAGTATACAGAACCTAGCCTGACTTGAAAAAGTGTAGGTTCTTATTTGATTGCTGTACCCAACATAACATAAAGTGTGCCACATGCATGAAAAATCATCGTGGTTCCCATCGCAAAACTCAAAAGACCATCGACAAAGAACAGCGACTTGGAGACTTGGAGAGACTGACTCGAGGTTGGATATTTTTGTCAATCGAATCTTAGTAAATGAGTTTGAAAATTAAATCCTTCGAAAGAATTCAATCTCACCAGCAAAGGCACCAAATCTTGATTGGCAGACAGCAGACAAACTGACACACCTCTTAGAAATTGGGCCTATCAAACTGCGTAAAAATGAAAACAAAGCAAAGCTAAGGCTGATATTTGCACCACCTTGCAACTATTACAAATTGCTCAGCCTCTTAAAAGTCTTCTCCTTTCAAAATGTTCTTGTGTATTTTCTTAACAAACCCTTTTCGCATGTACAACGAGTGAGTTAGTGATGGTCTCGGGGAATCTTTGGCAGCTTGCATTATTTGCATTTACAGCTGGAATAATTGGTCACAGAAATGCTTTGTTTGCAATACTGGCATACTTGGAATGGCTGTGAGACTGCCATGTTTTCCTGATTCTGCAAATCCATAATGACGTCAATCATAATGGCTTTTTAACAGTAAATACAAGAAGTTGCCCCAAAAACTGTCTTTAACAAAATTTGCTGCACAACAACATTCAAAAAGTATATCAATGAAGTTTTGTTCCCAAAAACTTTGTGCTCGTCGTGCTGTAATTTTGCCATTCAGAATCACTGTACTCTAACCAAATAAATCTCTGCTGGTCTAAAATTTTCAAATTATTGTAAGGATAGATCGATTATGATTTCGCTTTGCAAGGAAATTCTAAAATCGTTGTACCACTAGAAGACTTTTCGATCATCAAGCACTATAGTTTCAAGATCATTCTCGGAATCATTGATGTCTCTAGAATAGACCTAATCGGCTAAGGTTTGTTCACACCTAATTCAATACAAGTGGTCAATCTCTTGATAAAACATCTCTTGACACAGGGCCGTAGGAAGCATCTTAAACTTGGAGGGGCACGACACTTCAAGGGCACTTTTTCATTAAGCTAAAGGGGCATTTCCTCTTACTAAAAGGGCAATTTCTCGTTTATTACAAAATCTTTGGGGGGTGCACGTGCCCCCAGTGCCCTCTGGTTCCTACGTCTCTCTTGACATATTTGGTACCATGAGAACTTGTGCCATGAATGCAAAAAATAGAATAATACTGAAACTTCCCAAGAATATGGTCACATGATTTGAAATGGGTGAAACAAACCTTAGCCGATCCGGTATAAACCAAATTTACAGATAAGTAGCAAAATCAAATTGCAATACACGATTACGCTAAAGATGGTGGCGAGGAACCTTTTACCAAGATGCTTTGCATACACTTTAATCGTATTTCTACAGAATCGTTAAAGATTCGTAATCGNTTTGGGGGGTGCACGTGCCCCCAGTGCCCTCTGGTTCCTACGTCTCTCTTGACATATTTGGTACCATGAGAACTTGTGCCATGAATGCAAAAAATAGAATAATACTGAAACTTCCCAAGAATATGGTCACATGATTTGAAATGGGTGAAACAAACCTTAGCCGATCCGGTATAAACCAAATTTACAGATAAGTAGCAAAATCAAATTGCAATACACGATTACGCTAAAGATGGTGGCGAGGAACCTTTTACCAAGATGCTTTGCATACACTTTAATCGTATTTCTACAGAATCGTTAAAGATTCGTAATCGGAACGCATTGCATCATGGCATGTTAAAGTTCCTCGCAACCACATTTAGCGTAATCATGTATTACAATCACTCCAACATATGTGCATTTTTTTAACTTGATAGTTCTATTTATGTTCATAAGGCGACACTCTTGCCGCAAATCAGCATGCCACATTGACGTTCAAAGAATGGACATGTCGGCCATATTTTCTACCTGGACTGCAAATGACTTGTTTGTAAACTGATGTAAATAAAAATGGTTCCACAATAACTAAGGCTGATTGGGAATTCCTAGAGGCAATCCTGTCGCCAGATTTCAAGTAACTTCCCTCACGTGCTTTCGGTATAACATTGGCCTCATTGAAATCATGCTTGTGCAAGTGCAAAAATCACAAAAAGAAAACACATTTTATAAGTTTCTGTAATTCTACTTCAACTAAATATATCTATTTAATGATTGTATACTTTACACATGGATTTGGCCTAAAGCCAGCAAGGATGCAAGTGCACAACTGCGAAAATGTCACAAAGAACTACCTTATGAGTAAAAACAAGTGTCGGCAAGTGCCACCATTTACAATCATGATTATCCATCAATTTCAGTGTAACTAGATTTTTTGTAGCGAAACAGGTAAGACGTAAAAGTCTACTTCATTAAAGTTGGTCAGACTGCTCAAAACTATGGGAGATTTCGTTTTCAAGCAATTAAAGACATTTTTTGGCACACCGCACAGCTAAAAAGGCATCCAAACCTTCTCCCACTTTCAGCTTCAAAACAATGGCAACGAACATTTCCATTTCCTGGAGAAAAAATAGCAGAGGCCTTGCGTCAAAAACACAAAACAAACTTTTTTAAGATTCTAGAGAATAAACGATCAAATTGTAATCATGCGAAAGCTGAAAAAAAGATGTATTCGATCGATGGCCCTTTTTCAACATTTCAGAAATAGCTTCAAAACACAATCGCCAATAGCTGTAGAACGGTATTAGAACGATGGGGTGAAATAAATGTTTAGATTTAAGTTAGCCTTTCCATTATAAAATGATTCACAGTTTGTTTTAATTGGTGGATAATTCATGATTAAAAATTACGACAAACATCAAAACTTCTTTTGACTCATCCAGTAAAATTTGCCACTCATTACAAAGCCAACCAGGATGTGTGCATTATTAGTGTTGTTTATCTAAGTGTATTTTTCATGCAAAATTCGAAAATTCTCCAGTCCTGCTTGCAATAAATATCAAGAATACCAACAATGCATTGAGGCCTCTACTTGCACAGGCAGTTAGTTCTTGTAAGTTTTCTTGCTCAGTACGGCAGTCCAAGGCATTAAGCGACAAGGTTCTGATTTGCAGTACCACCGGTGATATAATGCCACCAGGGCTCGATCGAATATGCAAGCAAAATGCAATGACGACTCTGACTGCACAGGTAGTCAGCTCTTGTAAGTTCTGCATCATTGGTGATGCAGTCTTAGGCACTGAGCGATACTTCACCGATCTGAAGTACTACTGAAGAACTAACATATAACGCAACAAGGCCTCAATCTCATGACCTTCAATTTCGTCACGATATAACACATTTATCATTTCTTTTTGACTTGTGCCCCTTGCGGCCACCTTTCCCAGATGGAGACCTTTGTATTGCCATATCGTCCATTGTTACATACGCTATACGAGTCCTGTTTTGTTTCATATCGGCCCCGAAAATTCCATGAACACGAGGTTGACCGAAATATTCCTCTTCTTGAGTGTCTTTCTTTCGGCGAGCATTTCCCAGGTCTCGCTTTTTCAGGGAATTTTTTCTCGGCGAACCAGCGTCGAAATCAAGTTTCAAATTGTTCATTGCATCAATTTTATCTCGTGTCAGATTATTATCCGAGGCTAAATTTGTTTCCGATTTTGTCTTTTTCTGTTTTTGTTCCCGGCGTCCTTCTACCCGAGCTTTACCTGCATTTAATGACTCAGAAGATTTCGTTTTAGTCTGTTTCTTGTCTTCACGCTTTAAGATTGTTTCTGGGGGAGGTATTTCTTGGATGAACTTAGCACGACGTTGCGCCCGTTTGTGTTTCTCTACTTCATAATCCGAGAAGTAAGAATCCTCGTTCTTGCGGCGGCTTTTCTTTTTTTGTCTGTCTGTTCTCTTTGGGATGACGAAGCTCAGACTTTTCTCCGAGATCATTGATTTCTCCGCGTCGGAGTATTCAGAGAGCATTGTTGAATCAGCTGATAAATCGGCATCGCTCGCTTCAGTTCGAGTATGTACTTTTTTCGGAGGCACCATATCAATCCAGACTTCTTCCCCTCCTCTCTGATGCTGACGATGGTTCGGTGCTACCCGCAAGACTGGCTTCTTGCCTTGTCGGGTAATTCCGAAGTGAGGTAGTTCCTTTCTTGAGCTAGTTGAACTCGAGTCGTCGCGGTCGCTTTCAAGTGGGGTAGTCGTTGAGCTTTGCTGTTTTAAGGGGGAGCTATACCTGACTATTTGTCGTTTTGTGAAATTTTTTACCAATTTCTGTTTTGAATTTTTTTTGATACTTTAAGGCCTTGACTATGCACCTAAACAATCCCCATGGCCATATATATCTTTTGGCGTTGTTAAAAAGTATTTTTTCTGGGAGTGGTATAAGAACAGGTTGTTTGTTGCCATGGCAACGTAGCTAAAAATCTTTGGAAATCCCCCCTTTTCCCTCCCCCAGTGTTTGAAACTGGTTGCCAATGTTGTTCTACCTCAATTCCTTGCTTCNGATACTTTAAGGCCTTGACTATGCACCTAAACAATCCCCATGGCCATATATATCTTTTGGCGTTGTTAAAAAGTATTTTTTCTGGGAGTGGTATAAAAACAGGTTGTTTGTTGCCATGGCAACGTAGCTAAAAATCTTTGGAAATCCCCCCTTTTCCCTCCCCCAGTGTTTGAAACTGGTTGCCAATGTTGTTCTACCTCAATTCTTTGCCTTCCCTGTACTTTTAACCTTGTCTCCCTGTGTCTGATACGGGAACTTTGCTGGAAGCTTGATGCATGCTGCAGTGAAGCGAAAACTTGCTCGCACTCACTGCGAAGTTCTGAATCAGTTTTGTGCGATATGAAATCGAATGAGTATTGAAATTGCCTAAAGGAGAAAGGCAAGGAATTAAATATCGAGTTAGGAGGAATTGCAATCCAAGAACAAGATATTCAAGGCAAAAAGATGAAGGAAAAGAACCCGGAAGAAGTTGAAAACAATAGGCCTAAATCTGGGCCTATTATTTGCCAACAACACAACAGCGTCAACAAAATAACATTGCAGAAACTGAATCACTGAATACTGACGAAAGTGAGATCTCTGCATCCTTGAGGAAGATTATAAATGCAACTATAATAACACCAGAAACTCAGGAATCAAGCTGGTAACCAACAGAACAAAGATAAGGCAGATGGATATAGACTGAACATAGGCCTACACAGCCTTTTGGCAAAGAAAGGGCAAATGGGAAGAGTTTCATATAGAAGTGTTGGAGGGAGGCAAGGCAGGCTTACAAGGCCAGTAATAGACATGCTTCAGAAGTAATATGGCAATGCTATTAGAAACTCTGTTGACAGAAGCAAAATCAAAACAAGAAATTGAATGAGGGCAGAGAAGATGCAGAAGAATATCAAGGCAGTTCTTTGTCACAGCGTAAAACTAAAAGATGAAAAGCACAAGACTGGTTCAGCAGTATCAAGTTGCTAAAAAGATGCTTGCTAGGCTTTTCCCAAAATTTAAATGAGTCTTTCGACTCCCTAATTTGGATATGATGTCCAAAGCACAGAACAAAGGAATTTGAGTTGTTGAGACAACAACAACAGGCTCCGCCGTATTGCAATTCAGTGTTGGTGCAACTAGAAACATGCTATAATGGATAATCTTAGTATCCCAAGTCGTACTCATATAGAGATAGGCAGCATCAAGAGATAAAAGAAGGATTGCACAGTCAACAGCAAGACTGAAACAAAAGTTTAAAAGAGCTAGACAAGTAATTTGTCAAGCACAGTTTCAAGACGAAAAACGGCTTGAGAGATTAGAAGGGGTGAGATATATGAGGCAGGGACATTTAATGAGAAGGTTCAAGGACCATCTATTAAAAAAAGGAGGAGGACTCAACAAAGAAACAAACACAAGAGGCAAACATTGAAAAAAATTAGGTTTGCTAGGTGAATAATGTTTTCAGGATGATACATAAACTTCAATCGCAATTTACTCAAAACGGCAATTTTTGGTACCACGTTATTGCCCCATGTGATTATTTTATAACCATTGAAGGTATTAACATGAGATTTGGCAGAAATACTTCTTATGCACCAAGGAATGCCCCTATGAGCCATTTTTTGAAAATGTGATCATCTTCTTCTGAAATTCATACTTATCTAAAGAGCCTTCATCATTAGTCGTTACCATAGCAACCAAATACTATTTTTAGAAAATACCACATAGGGGCATTCTTCATCATGTAAGCATCATTTCTGCCAAGTTTCATGCCTCTATGACAGTTAGTACTTGGAAAAAGCTGGTGGGGCAACTATCAACCTTAAAATGTAATCGGCAAAGTCCCTAACTTCAAACCAACATTTCCCCATTATAGGGGGGAGCTTTTGGAAATATTTTTTAACCTCTGAAACCTGACAGCTTCCCCTGTTGAATGAGGTACAGGTCAAATGTGTATGTCTTAGGTCATTGGCTGCATAAAGGTTTGAAAAAGTTAGCCAAAATGGTCGATTTCAGGTATAGCTCCCCTTAAGANTGTTCTCTTTGGGATGACGAAGCTCAGACTTTTCTCCGAGATCATTGATTTCTCCGCGTCGGAGTATTCAGAGAGCATTGTTGAATCAGCTGATAAATCGGCATCGCTCGCTTCAGTTCGAGTATGTACTTTTTTCGGAGGCACCATATCAATCCAGACTTCTTCCCCTCCTCTCTGATGCTGACGATGGTTCGGTGCTACCCGCAAGACTGGCTTCTTGCCTTGTCGGGTAATTCCGAAGTGAGGTAGTTCCTTTCTTGAGCTAGTTGAACTCGAGTCGTCGCGGTCGCTTTCAAGTGGGGTAGTCGTTGAGCTTTGCTGTTTTAACACCTCGCCAATTCTTTCAGCAGCGGCGAGCCCATATTTATCCAGAGAGCTACGATAACCAGTTTTCGCTCGAATCTCTGGTTGTTTTCGCAATATGACAGGACTCACGATTGGCGTTGAATTACTTGAACAGTTAGAAGCAGTTGACCGATCACTAACTGAAGGAAAGTTCTTGTTACGGCTTTGTGAACGTGGTGGGAAATTAGTTATGACAGTACATTTTGGAGCGACTCCTCTGCTACATGAAGCAGAGCAGTAGATTTCTCCATTCTTCGGTAAAAAGGGTTTTCCAAGCAGTGACAAGCCACATGTAAAGCAACTGAAACATTTTTCAGACGCATGCCAGTGCTGACTTCCATGTGCCATTTGACCAGTATCAATTCCTGAAAGTCAAGAACATGGCTCATTACTAAATGAACATGACTGCAAAGAAAGAAAAATCTTTCAAATGACAAAGCGCAGTATAGAAGCTTCAAAACACTTGATAGGCATAGATACAATTATTAGTTGGTTTGCAAAGACTTTCTTTTGTCAATTTGACAGCCCACAGAAAAGTCAACCTACAGGGTGTCCCATAAAAATTGGGCCTCATTTCTATGGCTGCTGCGGAGGAGCTGTACCTTCTATTGTTCCGTTCTTGATACAGTTGCTTAGGATAGGCTTCAAATTAGAGTTAGAGACTTTATTTTAGCCAATCAGACTAGTGGTTGCTGATTTATGGCACAAGAGAGTCGAAAAAGTGATTGCTACAAAAACAGCACTTTCTGTGTTCTCCAAAAATGTCAAAATCACATAAATTTTGAAAGAAAGGGTTCTAGCGTTCTATTTGCACTTTTTCTACATTTGAAAATGACTCAATGTTATTGTGTTATCAGTAAAAAATACAATTAACCCTTTTTAAACTGTAGAAAAAATTCTAACACAGCACTACAGTAGAACCCTTTCTTGGAGTATTTACTTGATTTTGGCATTTTTGGAGAACAAAGAAAGTGCTGGTTTTGAAGCAATCATTTCTTGACTTTTGAGTGTAGGGCAATAATGGGTCATTGACAAATTAATGGATTGCAATTGTGCTTTTAGTTGAAGAAAATCAATTTCTACAATAAGCAAAGATAATTTCATCAATGTTGGCAGCAATAAATCAAATGACCCATTTGACCCGCTCTGACCCATCCCACCAACAATTTCTTTGTAACTGAAAACTGATACTCCTCATTCCTCACAAAAGAATATTTGGAAGAGCGTGGTTGCAAGATTTGGTCTGTTGCAATTTCAGATATTTGATTACGATATTTAAGTAATATTTTGTTTGGAATGGGAAAAAGCCCTTCACCTCAGCAAAGAGCTTGCTAGAAAACTTACAGCCTTCTCTGAAAAAGAAATAGATATATAGATATCCAACCAAAAAGGGTTCAAACTGTTTTAGTCGCCAGATAATCAAAGCATCGAAAGGAAATCTTCTACGGTCATCATAGTGACGCTGATGCTATAAAATGGAAAATCTACCATCCACAAGTCATCTAAGAATATTGACATTATGAGTGAAATATTGTTGATTGTAGTTCAGAGTAAAGCTTAGAAAATTAGCCCAAAATTTACTGTATTGCACCAAATCAAACGGGGAAACGTTTTTCTAATTGACGGGTAACGTTGTGCCAAAACCATTGGTACCATGTCAAGCAATACCTACCGATTGGCTCTCCACATGCATCACAAAATTCTGCGAACATTTTCTCAAAACAATGACAGCATACTGCCTTTTCATCTCTCATGACATATCGTTGGCCTCCTAGTGGTGCTTCGCATTCATAACAACAAAAATGCTTCATGTGCCAAAAGCGACCTTCTGCCTCGGTGCATTCATCGGAGAAAATAATCTGCAAGAATGAAAGATATGATCAGTACACTAAGCAGGGCAAAGTGCAATAAGTTTTCTTTATAAATTTTTCACAGTTTTCACAGTGGAATTCAGCTTTGCAATGTGCCGGGTGTCCCACAATGTTTGAAAAATTACAAAAATTCGAAAAATCTATTAATGTCGAATTTTCTTTTTGAGGTGTTGCATTGAAGGTCAAATTAAATTTACGAAATAAAATAGATCATCCCATCAACGGCTTCCAATCAGCGAAATTCTGAGGTTCTATTTAGCGACCTGGTTTTGAAGCATGCTACAAAGTTGTACAGAATTTTAAGCAGATCTAGTCCCTTCAAATTCCTTAACATGGTTAATTGGGCTAGAAATTAATCTTGTGATCATGCACGAATCAAAATCAATGTGAAATTGCAAAATTAAAAATTCTGGGCAAAATTTACCACATCTTCTAAAGCCTACGGCTCAAAAGATAGGGTTTCAAGCTATCATTTCGAAGTCTTTAACATAATTTTGTACAATTTTTATTATTGCTAAAATAATTTGGCCTTTGATACACCTGAAAATGAAAAATATTTAAAGAGAAGTAGCAAAACCAAATTTTGCAGATTTGTCAAACGCCGATACGTCATTTTAGGACACCTGGTATGGTATGGACACCAGCCACTTGAAAGAAGAGATCTGACTCACCTCATCACATGCTGAGCATCTTGGCTTTAACAACTCTGCATGATGTCTTCCACAATAAATTCGACCATCTTGATAAAAGTATGTCAAATCAACCAACAACTCATTGCAAACAGCACAGCAGAAGCAGGCAGGATGCCAGCAACAATCATGACCTGCTTTCCATGCATACACTGCAACATCACCAGGGACAATGCTCTTGCCACACTGCAAGAAAAACACAACATCAATACGTGTTAACCTTGTAGCAAATTCGAGCCTCAGTAGCCTCTGCGAGGCAGAAGGTCTCAGGATGCTTTAATAATATTCCAGAATGCTTATTGTAGAAAAACGTGGCTGCTTCGTTCCAGAGTCAAATTGGAGAAGAAATAAATGTGCAATGTTATGAAATGTTGTGTTTTCTCGTGTTTATGCAATCTTGACAAGGACCTGCGTAAAATAAACGACAAACCTGAATTCAACCTTGAAACATTTAGCTCGCGTTTCATGATGCAAAGACCTTTCTTAGGCAGACGAAATACTAAATGGGCAGCGCCAATACGTACGCTTCAAGTGTGAATTTAGCTTTACCGAAGAAAACAAAGATCGAAACGCTCATATAGCTAAAAATATATTCAATACGCGCTACGGCAGAATTTGAAATGCTCACGCTCTTTGGAATGAATACAACTTAGAAGTAAAAATAGTAGGTTTTTGATTAGGTGTCTAGAAACTTTTTACTAAACTTCAATTTCATTGCCAAGCAACAACTCAACCTTCTATATATGGCTGTCTGTTCTGCTTGCGTAAGAGTTTTCAAAGAAAGAGTGCTATACTCTCAAAAACAAGGCCAGATTTTGCAAAAATAGCATCCGTTGCTTCTGATAGATACACAAGTACAAAGCCGTTTGCGAAATGAAACAACGGGATCCTACGTACGATTAGTCAAGCCGAAAATGCCAATAAAGCAAGCCGCAAAAGATAGCCAAAAGCTTGATTCCTTTCTCACTCCTTGTACACGCGCAAGATAGATCTAAACATCTGCCTCGGCAATTTTATGTATCTATTGCAGAAACTGGGCAGTAAGTCACACAATTTTCGTATAGTTTTGTGTGTAATTGAAACACTTAATGGAGAGCTTCTAAACTGAACATTAGACATATCCTTCCTCTCTTGTCTTCTTTTAAGAACCTATTTTTGTAATTTGTATACAAATCGATCAAGTAACCCATCAAAGTTTTGTCACAGTTTTGGCATCCTTAATGCTTTGCTTTAACTAGATTTATAGCTCTTTGTGCAGAAAAGTGTGAATTCAAATATCATGGAATCTCCTTGCCCAGAATACTTAAAAACCAGTGTCTAAGCGTTGTGATCTTTGTTCTGAAGTTCAAATTTGCCATACACAACAACAGAGAGAAACAAGCGAAATTTTAGAAGAAGCATGCCGAATTCTAACCAAAAGCTGATAATCAAAGCATTTTACCTCGTATCTATAAAATGGAAGATCTATTTTAAGATATAGAGGTTATAAAGATGGTGCGACAAAATTACTTGGCGCCATTTGGAACAATTACTGGAGCTGCTGGCTTTCCTTGATGATAAATGTATAGAATATGTCACCTGGCGCATAACGTTTCTCTGTAAAATTTTCAATTTCTATTTCTTGTTCTACTTATAGCACGACTCCAACAACTTTACCGCTTTTGTATCTGAAGAGGTTTCAGAGAGATGCAACAAAGGATTCGTCTGAATTACACCGCACTATCAATATGTAGTAATAAATAAATATTGAATTGAATTGCAAAGTCGATTGAAACAATATTTTCTGATTTATAACTGTAGGAAGATTGGATTGTCTGATTCATCTTTCTATGGTCTGATTTCTTGNCTTGAAAGTATGGGCATATTATGCATTACTGGAGCTGCTGGCTTTCCTTGATGATAAATGTATAGAATATGTCACCTGGCGCATAACGTTTCTCTGTAAAATTTTCAATTTCTATTTTCTTGTTCTACTTATAGCACGACTCCAACAACTTTACCGCTTTTGTATCTGAAGAGGTTTCAGAGAGATGCAACAAAGGATTCGTCTGAATTACACCGCACTATCAATATGTAGTAATAAATAGATATTGAATTGAATTGCAAAGTCGATTGAAACAATACTTTCTGATTTATAACTGTAGGAAGATTGGATTGTCTGATTCATCTTCCTATGGTCTGATTTCTGGCAAATCATAAAATTGTTCGTGTCTTTCTTCGTCAAATAGCGAGTTACTGAAACATAATGTATCAACCGAGAACAGTCAAACGGGCAGAATGCGTGCAAGTAAATAGTCTCCACCCAGGCTATCAAATAGGGTGCATCTGCACTAAATAACAGCTAGAGGCAGAAATATCGAAATGAAATCGTAAAGCACCATGTCTAACTAAGTAGAACATAATGGTATGTTTTGGGCATGAATCTATTTTAAAACGTTCACACCCATCGATTGATCTTATAAATCTTTAGAAGATTACTTTCGTTAAAGTAGGTTATCAATATCACCATGCAATATAGAACAGCTTTATGTTAGGTATTTGGAACGCCATTATCTCAAAAAGACGTGCAACATACAAGGCTTTTCTTGTTCTCAGTTTAGTCTACTCATATCACGATGATCGAAACGAAGACTGGTTGCACGTCTATTTCTAAAGACCACCATTGAGAAATACTTGCAATTTTTATCATGCCACACAGATTTTTTAGCATCTGGAACAAATATGTTATTTTCTATAAATATCTTTCAAAAGACTATTCGTACTGACCTAGCAAGTATCGTTATGTGTACTTCTGTTTAAGGACCAGATTAACAGAAGAGATATTGCAAAGTCCAGAAATAGCCTTAAATTTGTGGGCATGTTTTCTTTTATGAGATACCTGGTTTTGAAGCATGCTCTGAAATTGCAAGACATTATTTCCGAATAGAATTTATACCATTCAATTGGTTCCTAACGTCCGTTGTAAAGATCTTTTATCATTTATGATTCGAAATTTCAAGAGAAATCGTAAGACATTGCCCTTTGGTTTAAAGTATGATGTTTTGTAAGATACTATTGCTCAAAATAGGGCTATGAATATGGTCATGGTCTTTCTCCCCAACACGAAATAGCAGTCATTCCTTGAATCTTCGACACAAATGCACGAAACGAAATGTTAAAGTGAATGTGCAATGGGAAGTAGGCTTGTCTATAAATAGAACAAAGAAACACTCGGACACAGCATTGTTTCTTTCGCTGTCCATTGTTCAGGTGCGTGTAACGACGTATGTGTAGCGACGTGTGTGTAACGTCGATTTGAATGGGATATTTTTAGATTGTTTTGCTGCATGCAAATGCAAGCTTTTAACCTTGCACAAACCCTTTAACGATCGGTAACATAATCGTAATCGAAGTTTGGCGATTTTATCAAAAAGTTCCATTTTATTTTGGGTCACCCGGGATTTCTTATTGATGAACATAGGTGCTTACCTGCTGGCAAAGGCCCGTCACACCTTCAACTGAATCTGGTATACGCCTAACTGTTCCTCTTCCCAATGAATCACGCCTGCGTTGAGCTTGAAAAGATCTGATTTCATTGCGTTCATCTTCAGACATGTCATGGCAATGTCGTGAGTCTGAATCATGCGGTGGAAGCTGCAGTAAGATTTGCCTTGCACGAAACTGCTCTCCAATGCTATTGACATACGGGATTTTTTCTTCTGGAAGCCGTGTCATATACAGACGTACCTGTTCGAAGAGACGGTAGGATTAAGAACAGAAAATGATTTTGAGCAAATAAAACAGCTAGGGTGGGATTCGAAGCAGGGACTACCAGGACCAAACGCTTTAATAAAATAGACCTAATTGGCTAAGGTGTGTTTACATCCAATCAAAGTCAAGTGATCAATCCCTTGATAAAACATCTATTGATTTCTTTAACATATTTCGTGCCACGAAAACTTGTGCCATGACTGCAAAAAGTAGAACAATACTAAAACTTCCTAAGAAGAGTATGGTCACATGACTTGAAATGGGTAAAACGAACTATAGCCTAATGGTCTATTACGACAAAATATGTTTTTGACTCTCAATGGCTTAATTCAAATGTTATCAGAATTTTTAAAACTTGTGTACAGTTTTTGGTGCCACCGGCGTGTTTATTCTCCTGACCTTAGCGCTGAAGTCGTCGCAACTGATCACACTTTCCATCTCTTTGAGATCTTAAAAATCCAGGATTCATAGCCGTAACTAAAGAACCTTACAGCAAAAGTACAACGAAAGCTCGTTGAATTGCCACCGAAGATTTTAAGGAATTGATAAACTGGAAGAAAGTAGCAATGAAGTGCGAGTAGCTTTTGCCGTCTTCAATGTAGGCACGCAGCAATAGGGTTCCTGTCCTCAATTTTTCTCCACAACTGTAACACAAGTTTGATAACCAAAATGGAGGATTGTAGCCCCATTGCAGCGTTTATGCATATAGGACGGCATAGGCCTCGATAGGCAGATGCCTTAACCAACAGCCAAGGAGCCAAGACAAATCTAGGACGGCAAAGGCCCAGAGCAATCTTGAAAAAAATAGGACCATTTGCTCTCCTAGTGTTTTCATCTGCACACTTCTCCATGCAAGAAGAACGAATCCAGTCTGGGCAAAGACCGCAACCCTCAACAAGCAGAAGTTGGAACAAAGAGAGATTGAAATAGCCTTACCTTGGATTTTAAGGAAAAAATGAATTTTTTGATGAACAACTGCCGCATATCTCACTACATTGTCTGCTAAAATTAGGCCCCTTTGGCAGTCCAATACACACCAAGTAAATAACCCTCATCGTAGGGCTTTCATATAACACTTACAATCTCTGGGGATAAGCCAGGAGGAACCCAGGTAAACTCATCAGTTGTGCAACCACTATCATCGTCATTTCCACTGCCAGTTACAAAGATATGATCACCAGGCGACTCAGCGCTCTGTCTGTTACTGCCTGCAGTCTTCTCCGATGCTAACGCCATTACGAAGTGATCCTCGCGTGGACAACTGCAGAATTTACAAACTTTTCTGGGGAATAGAAAATTAAATAATGTAAGATTACAATACGATGATGAAATTAAAATTCAATGAGATTTGCTACAGCTATTATCATATGTAGAGCTCACACATTATGGCCGTACACAAAGCTACAACAGGATACTGCCTTGGTATAAATATAGCAAGATGACAATATACGAATCGGTTGGGTGAGCATAACACTAACAAGCCCTCATCACTGGTTCTGGAAACAAATAAGTTGCCATGCAAGCTCATTTTGCCATTCTGGTGCTGTGAGCACGTGAAAACAAGGAAGGTGCTTTGTTAGAAACTTTTCTTTATGCGAGGACGTTGTGTCATATTAAAGTCGGTCTTACATTAGATGTCAAGTGATATTTATGATAACGCAAACTTACACATGCAAAACCCTTTATTTGCTTTTGTTCGCAGATATTTTCACCGGACATCTAACATGAGACAGGCTTTGGATACTTGTTACCTTTCTTCAGCAAAATTTTAAAGATTCAGACGGTACAATCTTTACGATAAAAAACTATGTGTCAAAAACGGATTTCTTCTAAACAACTATAGGCGAAATTCTTCATGTCTGTAAACTCGTCAAATTCCGTAAAACGCAACATGAACGCAATGTTACTGCTATTCTACTGTTGTGTCTGTGGAGCAGTTACTGCGAACCAAGTGCAACACTTGTATGAACCATATAATTGCGGACCACACGAAAACTCAACCACAAGCATTGGTTAATAAAAAGATGGAGGATGAGTACAAGATGACGGTACCATACGATATTAGTGTCCCGAAAAAAAATGGTCTATTTGATGGAACATAAAAGGACCCACGAAAGCTATATAATTCTCTTACTTCTGAGAGCCTTGCATACATTTGACAACTTTGTAAATGTTCAAGGTTAACGTCACTATCTACATCAAGTTCGGATCTGTACCGTAGTGCTTGAGAAGTCAGGTTTTAAATTCTACTTTCATTAATGCATATACCCATGACGTCAGTCTACCAAGCAAGATGAATCTTGACACCACAGCCAATAACCATCAGTTAAGAAGAAATTCAGTTACGTTTGAATAAGTTTGAAAGCAAAATCTTACCTTGATCAACTAATATTTGAACGCTTCAGGAAAACACACCTCAAGACAATTCACCTCCTCATCTATCAGACAGTCCTTATCTGAACTAAAACATCACCAAATGTACATATATATATACCAATGATATCATCGATATATACATGTATTTATCGACATAAGACACGTGGGGCCCACTCGGTAGTGGCCTGTATTTTTGTATTCATTGTTGCGGAGTGTGTGAACTGATGAGGTCAATCCTGGCAATTCAGCTCTCAATACTGGAGAATTAAATATTTATGAACTGCTAAACTATTGTTTGATCTAATAATTCGCTGTTGTAAACACTTGTGCGCGCTATATGAAAATTTGAAGCGTTTTATTGCTGCAACGACAAACAAGACTTGCGTCTGCTGACCTCACGAAAGTCTCGCTGGTCATGAAATGCTAGCGCTCTCTGGCAGCGCCAGAAAAAGACGCCTCAGGGCATGGTTCACACTAGAGTAAACTTAATTTCTAAGACTTAATTTCCAACAGACCAAAAATTCCTCTCACAAAAAATTTGTATTCTTCGCCAGACCGATTCCGCGTGATAGTTGAATGGGTTTCTACTTTTGAGCGACATAGCTTTTCCGTAAGCCAATCAGATGGCCGGAAAAAGTTGTTGCGAGCGGAATATTTGCCTAGTGGAAATTAGGCTTAAAAACACGTTAGGATTGACATAACTCATTTTCTAAAGTCCAATTAAACGCATTTTTAGTTAGTTATTGATTCTAAATGTAATCAAAACTGTATGATTCCATCCAAATGAGTTAGGATCAGGACCGTGGAGAGGGAGGGGTAGCCAGGGTAGTTACCAGGGGGCCAGGGGCCCGCAAGGAAGTAGGCATGTATTTTTTCTTTGTTGTCAATTTTCCTTCAGGAAAGTATAGGAGGGCGTTTCCATCTAAAACAGCGTTTTGACAGTGCATAGGGGAGTGTGGCCTAAGGAAAAAAGGGCGTGGTCCAAAATTTCCCCTTCGGGGTTTCGCCCCTGGGGCCCCGGCCGTCTCTCGACAGCCCTGGTGAGGATATCTTCAAAGGCGCAAACAAAATTTCAAACTGAAGCTAGAACAATGTTGACGCTGATTTCCGTCGCATTTCTAATGCACCCGGCTACTGCATTTCTAACACATTTTTACTAAAGTGCGAACCAAGCGTAATTGCTAATTTAGCTCTAGTAAAAGCAAGAATTACAGAGTGACTTTCTCTTGCCACGGCCTAGACAAGGCTCTGGTCACTAAAAGCGTTCATGCCAATGAAGAAAAGATGGACGCACTCACAATATTTCTTATTAAAACTAAAAAAAAAAAATTCATGACTGGATGCAATATGAATGTAAAATACCCTCAACGCGAACTTTGTTTTGGCATTTTGCCGCATCGTCGCGGAAATCTGTTATTCTGAGACAATGCACTTTTACTGGTGGCCCTTGTAGGGGAATTGAAAGACCTGTTTGGGGATATATCCATCATGCATTTAGTTCGTATGTCGAAGATTAACCTAATGACTATCAATTATATCTACGTTTTTAGTCATAAAATCAACAAGGAATTTGAAACTCCTAAAAGCACTCAAAAAATTTTATCTCGATGATAAATCATTGATAATTTCCTATTGATATAGTTCTTAGTTACAATATTTTACAATATAATGAAGGCTTGAAGAAATGGATCGAGATTTATTGGAATGCCTATCAATTCTATGGGAATACCTCACAATGGATGACGTCAACAAACAGAAACTGCCCTGCCTTTTGATAATATGTTTTTTCAATATGCGTTACGTCAAGAAGACACACGCATTTGACAATAATTACGCCTGAATCTCCTTCTTGTTTCTCGGTATTAGTTCTACAACGATACAATGCCAAACTTCGCATAGCTCGGCTATGACGACGGGCGTCCTGAAACGCATTCGTATGTTTTCACATAGCAAAATACACGTAACTAAAAATCTGTCGAATTTATGAACGTAATTTATGAGATTTCATTCTACGTTGATTTTGCTTGGGTTATAATCTGATCTGAAATTGTTTTTGAATCTGAAAATCTAGCTCCTTGGTTATGGCCACTGTCCGATTTGCATAAGATGTCGACTAAAAACTATCTTTTGGCATATCGTAATTTTTAACATTCAACACTGCCTTTTATTTACACCAATTAAAATTTCAGTGCGCAGCTACTTTACAGTAACCTGACTGCAGGCTCTATTTTTTGTTCCAGATTCTTGGTATTTGTTTAACAGGAGTCTGGGAACAAATAGTCGAGTATGCAAGCATGCTACTAGGGTTTTGGGAAGAAATGTCTGATGGATTCAGACTTCAAGATTATATGAAAAACCACACGAGTGGGTCCTAACTACCTGCATGTCACAATTCCATGTCACAACCCACAATTCCAAGTTCACAATGTAGACCTGTTCGTTGCACAGGGCCTTACCGTGGGGAAATTTCTGGGGGGATTGTTCTCTGAACAATGGTAACAATGGACTTGTATCATCTTTGCATAAAAAACCTTGAAATTAGGATCTTTAGGGCGGCCAAGGCACCCTTAAGAACAAAAGCCGGTACGGATTGTTGCAAAGAAGATAATATAAAAGAAAGACCCTTTCACTTACCAAAGCCTTTCAGGAACCATTAACGAAAATATGTCCTTATCCCTTTACTTATTTCGAGGGTCTTCCTTAAAGACTTAAATGCCTTTGGTGATCATCACAATCATCCTGATATGATTAATTAGTCAAATTAATTAAAGGAATTTATTTGAGGTCTAAAAACTCTCTTGGAGATACGTCTTCGTAACCAATTATGGTTATTTGGAAGGCTATTATGCATTTGCGCTAATACCTGGATAATCCTATAACCTCCTTGGCTATGCTTGCTCTCCTGAAACGCACGTGAAACGATAGGATAGCAATTTATGGTTAATCTCTGAGTCCCTCAGCATTCCAATGGTTGGTCATCTGGACAAAAAACAGTGCTTTTTGAATCAATTTAGTTTCATCTCATACATTCAAGCAGCTAAGCTACGATCTTGGTCCGATCTTGGCACGATCAGCAGCCGTCAAAATTAAGACCAAACAAATCATCGGGTTTCACCGCGAGCAAATTCAAGAGATAAATTAGAAACAGATCAAATTCATTTTTTCGCTGAAGCAAAAAGCCACAGAAGCGGCTCGTGGACCAAACTGCGCATGCTTAGACTTGAAAAGATATACTTCGCGCAAAACAATTCACTCTTTCGCAAATAGGCCTAATTGTATCACGTTTGAGAGATTAGGAGGGCCATAGACATAAAATCTTGATTCGCTGTGCGGTGCCGGAATGACATGTGCTCGCAAATTTAGCAACATTGAATAAAAACCACAACAAATGAAAATTTAGGCCCATTTTACTCAGATGCTACCATCCTTTACAATACCATTTTTTGTGAGTAAAATTTAGGTATTTAAAATGTCTTTTAACCAAAATGTTCCACTAGAGCACAATTTTACTTTGGTGTGTTACTTTGTCAGTCAATTAAGGTGCAAATGCAAGGGGGGAGGGGGATTTGAAACGGCAATGTTTTTGTTTGAGTGAAACACTTCTATCACATCATGGGTAGTTAGACACCGCAGGTGTGCTTATGTGGAGGAGCGCCGCAGCTTGTATGCTTCTGCGGAAATTGTTATACTTGTGCGGAGGATTCGCTACCTTCTCTGCAGAACTACATGTATTATTCCTAAGCAGAAGCATACAAGCTGCGGCGCTCCCCCACAGAAGCACATATGTGGTGTCTAACTACCCTCGATCATAGTAATAGGGTGTTGTGTTTCGGTGAAATCAATGAACTCTTCTCCTATATGATTATGATTGTTATAATTATAATAATTATAATAATTATAATAATTATAATAATCATAATCATCGATATCCTTTTTTAACGTCACTTTTCCCCTCTATTTTTCATGGTGATATGTTGCCTGCTCTCTGAGGAAAATAGGTTTCTGAACCCCTCAAAATCAAAACAAAATGGCAAATGCTTGGAAAACGGGTGCATTTTGACTGATATCTTTAATTCTTGATGGATGAAGCTTCGTTGTAAAGTCCGACGTTCGCAACAAAGACATACAGTAGTCCAAGTTGACAACAATATCGTCGAGACGCTGTAAATTATGATCTTCGAATTAATCATAACTGCAAAATACAGTGCCACTAGTAGGTTGAGGGCCGTTGAGCTGTTGCGAAAACAAGTACAGCGCGGCGAAAACTTAATTTGAGGCATTAGGAAAACAAAAGAGATTCTCAAAACAAATAATCACCAATTTGCTCCTTCTTCAATGGATCGCACGAAAATCTTCTTTATCCCAACCTCACACAGCGTAAACATGTATAGCCAATAAAGTCTGTATCCAATATTGTACTGCTCAGTGTTTATCTTTACGGAGCAGTGCGCACAGTTTTTGAGGGGTTTGAAGGCAAGGCCCAAGACACCTGTGTCCCAAATGGCACAATGCTGATAGTTTTTCAGTGTAGACGAGGGACCCCAAGTCAAGATGGCAGTCAACAGCAAAGTTCAATATCATTATGAGGGAAGGGGGATGCTTCGTATTATTTCAACAGCCATGCATTATGTAAGATCGTATAAGACAATGAAACGCTGATGAACAAATTTACTACGACAACGTCAAACAAAAATTGATCTTTGATGTGCAACATTTGATCGTCGATTCGAAATAATGACGATTTGCGGGAAAACCACTAACTATAGAAATCCTGAGCTGGTTGTTGGTTTAACAGGCCTACGTCTAGCCTATTTTTCCAATTGAAAACGTCAAACAGATGGAAAATAGTCACTCTTACCTTTTATACAGATAACAACGACCTCAAATTGAACGTAGTTGACCTTCCACTCTTTGAAGACCGGCTGCAGATTTTTATCAATCCTTCAAATGATAAGACGGCCAATCTAATGTTGTTTTGCATTTAATTTCCATTTAACCCCATGAACAGATGCATTATGCAAGAGCCAATTGTGACGACAAATTGAATTTGCATGCTAATTTAAGTCCTTTGAATTTCGGGATAACATATTGTACCTCCCAAACGCGGTACCTTTTGCTCCTGGTGCATATACAAAGGCCTAAGGAATTATGCTTAAAGACGAGAATGAGAGAATATCACGCCTTGTTTTTCGCCGCATCGATTCAATATCGTCCAAAGAGCATTCAACAATAAATTAAGTCAAAAAACGTAAATGACCCGCATGGAATTGTTCGATACAATCGTATCAAGTCGAACGAAAACAAATGCACCGCGGTGAACGGGAAATTCTGTTGACGACCCTTATTTATAGTCATCATTATTGTTCTAAATCCCATGGTTTTCAAGTTTTTGAGGAAATACCAAACTTTGAAATCGCGTACCAAAGAGTACTAATTGTGAAGATTTTGAGAGGCACATTCTGTTGACGACCTTTCTTTTATCATTGTCCTAATTCTCATTTTTTCCAGTATATACCAAAGTTAAAATTCATCAACCAAAGATGTTAAATTGCTACAATTTTTGGGGGGTATCTTTGTTCTTTGTTCTTTGTTTTCCTGAATACTCATAGTCATCATTATTGTTCTATATCTCATGTTTTTCAGTATAAATATCAAGTTTTGAAATATTGTTATCAAGTTCGTTCTTGTGGGACCTCAAATCTGGTACTATTTACCAAATGAACTAAAATCAGCTAAAAACTTAAACAGCTTCAAAAGTATGATAAAACAATGGGATGGCCCTATCTGTAAATGTAACGCTTGTAAATATAATGATATCATCTAGGTTTATCAATTTATGTCCATGTAGTTTATGATATTTAGCTTATGTATTGATGTATTTATTTCTTTAGTTCTTCATCTATTTATTAGCAGATTCGATTTAGATCAGTTGTATGTGTATATGTATAATTGTATAACTAGAAAATGAATCGAATTAAAACAATGTAACAAACAAACAAACAATTCTTGGCAATGTTATTTGGTTGTGGCTGATAGCTTTTGAAAAGTTAGTTAGTAGCTTGAAAAAGGAACACGAAGTTTTTATCACAACGACTTTATTATGCTGGGCTTGAAAGGCCAATAAGGCCTACGTTCACAGACCTCAGCAATCAAGGGAAGAATGAAAGGAATTTACTGACGAAAGCCCTTGGCCGAGAGATAATATGTTGGCAGGGATATCAACGAAGAACGAGGATATTATGACGTCGGACGTCATAGAAATATTGAAAACAAATAAAATGCAGCGAAGAGATACATAGATGATCGCTTTGAAAGCAATAGGATAATGACCGATGATGAAGACACTGTCAAACCAGATTGCTCACAAAGGCTCAGCTTTTTGTTTCATATTTTGTGGAAGACTGCTCTTGGGTAGCCAGTGACTACTGGGAAAGCAGCTGCAGCAATCTTAATGAGATTTTATGAGAACGCAAGCAAGTAATGATTTCTTGCAGGAGAAATTTTTCTTCGAGAAATAGGAGTTTCGAAAGATTAATATAACCATAGTCAATAGAAACTATGATATAACTAATGGCAAACAATATTCCACAATTTTTAGTTCCCAAAATTCAGTAGAAGGATAGCGGCATTTGAAGTAAGTGTAGATTGACGATTGGAATCGCAGTTTTCGTACGAAATTGTGTTATACTTATAGCCTGGTTATAGCATTGTAACACCAAAATATACACCATTTTAAAAGTCGGTAGTTTTCGCGAAAATAGAAAAACTGCTTTCTTCCTTGACAATGCCAATTGGCACAAAAAATCATGTTCAGATAACTAGTCGTTCTCCCTCTCAATCGATTGAAACTCAAATTAGAAAGGACAAACGCTTTTCAAGTAAATTAGAGCATCCTTGCCTATCTGGGACGCAAAATTTAAGTCTGAAGAATTCTAAAATCAATAGCTATTTTTCTACAGTAGACAGTGGCCCAACTGACTGATTTCAGTTGAAATATCTGACAGGACTATGTGCGAGGTCCTGGTCACAATTTAATGACTCGAGCGCAAAACCGTTACAGCATAAGTGGTCATGGCCACATATTTCTACAGAGAGCTACCAGGCAACTGCAGGTAATCAAGACGAAAAAGCGATTTTTCCGTTGGCAAGGTCTTGTTCTGGCTGTTAAAGAAAGATCAACTAAAGACAAACTTTTCTATCAGTTCAACTACTGCAGTGTGGATCAATATGTTCTGCTTAGGCCAAATTTGATTTTCAGACAGTCCGAAATTGCAGCGTGCTCGCAAAGGACCCTGGGTGACAATGGCTCTTTAAGTAAACCTAAGTACCACAAACGCAGTATAGGCGGGGGTTGGCGTGAGGTGAATGAAGCGGATTATGCCATGTCGAGCCTATTCTCTGTCATTCAAAACTTTTCAGCAGGAGATGTTTACCGTAAAGTTATATTACTGCAGATTGCCACTGAATCTATTTTTATACTGTGGTGGTAAAGTAATCTCTGCGAACAATTAAATGTTACAGAAGCCGTTGCAGCAATATTCATATACAATTAGAGATAATTTGGCAACATTTATGTGATGAGGTCTGTTTCAATTACAATAAAGATAATACGTGAGTATAATATTGCAAGAATATCGAGATTAATTACCCAAGAATATCAATGAATGCTGAAACTATCTTTACCACAAGGCAGAATTCACAGAGGCATATCACACTCTAAAAATATCTTCTATGTCTTTGGCAAAAATCGCTGTGTTTTCTAGCAAAATCCCCAAAAATCACTAAAAATCCCTTTTTTAAATCTCGTACGCTAATTCAAAGGAGAGATACATCATTCAAAAATATAATTCAACTTTGAGCATTTTTAATGCCGCTGCCCAGGAATGCCTTCCGTTTCGATACGATGGCCAGTATTAGGCAAACGCCAGGTTACCTGGGCAAACGACAGTCTTACTTCGATAGCGAAAATAATAACGCTCACATAGTGAATTTGGCTCAACAGTAGCGCCCGAGAAGTGTTGTCTGCTTATCCAGGCTGCAGTCCATGTAGCCTATGCCGAGTATCTCGGAGATCTCCGGTGTAGAATTACAATTCTCTGGTGTTCTCCTGTAGCCTTGACGTGGACTTAACATGGAATGCACCATGGCTGTTTTTTCAATTCATCGACCAAACTAGAGATGTAGCGCATTAACCACACCGTTAACTAGTTCTGCGTGTTTCATGTCAGAGAGCTGCCAGTGGATGCTGTAATCGTTGTCCCATTTTTGGGAAATTTTTAGATCACAAAAGAGCTTTGCCTGTAAATTCTTTGTCCATTGCAAATCTGCTTCAAAATACGGCCAAGTCCCGAGCAGAGTCTTCACGAATAAACACACACAGATATAGTTTTTCTCAAACGTTATATATGTAACGTTATTCATATTCAAGGCTTATATTTTATCTTTTATCAATATCTTCGGTTATATATGTAGGTTTAGAACTGAGAATGGTCGATAAAGTTGAGGTAACAGAANGTAATCGTTGTCCCATTTTTGGGAAATTTTTAGATCACAAAAGAGCTTTGCCTGTAAATTCTTTGTCCATTGCAAATCTGCTTCAAAATACGGCCAAGTCCCGAGCAGAGTCTTCACGAATAAACACACACAGATATAGTTTTTCTCAAACGTTATATATGTAACGTTATTCATATTCAAGGCTTATATTTTATCTTTTATCAATATCTTCGGTTATATATGTAGGTTTAGAACTGAGAATGGTCGATAAAGTTGAGGTAACAGAACAGAACGAACGTAACATCTTCTGGAGTAAAATCTAGACTATTGGAAAATCTCTACGCTATCCCAGAACTTAGGTGGGTAACAAACATACCTTAAATCGTCGAAGTGGCAGCTAGCAAATTTTTCGAAATCAGTCAATTGCTCTTCTGAATAGACTTCCAGGATTCGTTTTTTTATCACGTTTTTCTCATGAACGAAACTTCATGAATTACGAAAAATAAATAAAAATACTAAATGGCAAATATTCCTAGATCCACAAATAATATAAATCCTACAATGATAAAACGAGATCTATCTACATCACCCATCACCCTAGAATTAAAACTGCTTCACACCATCCCAGAATTTAGAACGGTAACATACCTTACATCGTCAAAGAAGCAGCTAACAACGTTTCCCGATCCAATCAATGGCTTGTCTGAAAAAAACTTGAAGACCTGTTTTTTGAGGTCACGTTTTTCTCAGCAACGGAACTTCATAAAATGCAAATAATAAGAAAAGGAATAAATGGCAAAGAAAAACAATCTCTTGATCCGAAAGATAATAATGACGCACAATACAACCAGCCACTTCACTGGGACAGGTATATAAAACGGCATGCAATAAAAACCAGACATTTGGGCCGTAGGAGCCTAAGAGAGGCTAGCCTTAAATCCAAATCCAGGAAATGTAGGACTTTCTTCGCCGCGAAAAAATTCGAGCAAAGCAGACAGAACTCACTTCGCTTGCCATAAACAAATTCCCCTAGTATGGAGAACAGGCTTCAAGTGTGATTGCAGCTTGTCGTATCCTCATTGGTTAGACAACACGCAGACTACGGAGGAATTCATTCTTTGTAAAAGTAATACTTTGATACACCAACGACCCGAACAACCCATCGTTATGTTTGCCGTTAAGTCTGTTGGATCTTTTGAGTCGTTCTTTCCTAACGCCTTTAATGACCCCAGCGACCCCAATGACTTGATGTGTACCAAGCTTTTAAAAGTCCCAAGATCCCAGCATCCCACGGTCTGGTGTTTACTGTATGCCACATGAAGAAACAGCGAAATTTGGAATTGCACCTGCCACTTTACCGTCAGCAAACAAAGAAAAGATAATATCGGTCGTACTTAATATGAATTATTTAAGAGTACGAACAAGCAAAGACTTGTGAAAATCATCTTTACTCACCGAAATGTTATTACAAGTTTACATGATAACCTGTGGCTATCGATCTAAGAATCATGCCGCTTTGTCCATGCAAAAGTGGCCTAAGGATAATTCCAATGGTCGCCGTTTTATGGGAGTTTTCGAAACTGCCTGCGTCATAATAGAAATATTAAGCACATGTACAGTAATTCTAAAACTATCATTACAGTTTCGTAGCTAGCGCTGACTATTCTATTTCAGAAAGAAGGTTGGTCGAATGATGATATACACGTATTAAAAAATAACTAAATTGACTAAGTCCTGAAGGTTTCTTAAAGCTATCAGATTTTGAATGCTGAAAGTTTCTTATCAGTTTCTTAGAAGGTTCCTCAAATTCTCGTTATTTTTGTCGGTGTAGGACGGACCTCTTGTGCCTTCATGGACAAGTCACAACCAAAACACGATTACGCTAAAGATGGCGACGAGGAACTTTTTACCAAGATTCTATAAAAGAATACCTGTAGAGTTGATAAAGATTCGTAATTGGAACGCAATGCATCTTGGTAAAAAGTCTTTGCCACCATCTTTAGCGTAATCGTCTATTTTACGGAACCTGCCTCTGTCTAGACACAACTCGAGAAATACCGAGAAATAAAATACATCGAGCAAGCGGGTATGCTTCAGATTCCTGGAAAAAATTAAAAAGTTCCTTGGGGGTAATCTTGGGTAATCTTTTTCTAGTACTTGAGTTTCTTTTCATTTTTTAGTAATCGGAGAGTAGAGTTCTCTATAAAGCGTATCTTAGAAAACAATACGTGTTGTCGCCATTTCCACTAGAAATGATCATTCATAATGCTACACATTCAAAATATACAAGATACGACCAATCCATTCGAAAGACAATGTTGCTGCATATATTTTAAATCAGAAGAAGAAATGATCTTCGGCCTTAGAGAATTTAGCGAAAAATATGATCGTGTTGCTGACTGAAGAAATACAAAGTTAACGGGTAAATCAAGTGGCGAGACGGTAGAATATATCACACTGGCGAAATCGACAGATTTTTCTCATTCAAATATTTGTCACCAGACCTGTCTACTAGTGCGTTGCTTGCTTGAAGAATTAACGCACGTGTACGTTACCAGCTACCACCACCGTTTAAAAATAATAACCAATTTCATCTTTACCAATTCATTAAGATCAAAGCGTCCGCTGTGCTCTTGCTGCTTCCAACTGAATATAACCGGGCGAGCCACGAGGAGAATCCCCGAACAGGAGAATTTAGGACGAGCACATGCTAAACAAAATCAAGAGTCGCGCAAACTGCAGGAATGGATCAAGGGTATTATTGCTGCTGCGCAATAAAGTTGTACCGTTCTAGAGTTACGGGTGATCTTTTTTGGAAAGCTGCTTCTGAAAAGGCTTAAAAAACTGAATTCACGATGAAATACGGGGGGTCCCAAAAAATTGTGCCCCGTTTGTGTGGCTGCTGTGGAGGAACTGTAATTTTAATTGTCTCCTTTTTTACACAGTTGCATAGGTCAGGCCTTAACATAGAGTTTGAGACCTTGTTTGAGTCAATCTGATAAGTGGTTGCTAATTTACAGCACAGGAATGGCAAAATAAGTGGTTTCTTCAAAAACAGCACTTCTCTTGTTCTCCAGCAATGTCAAAATCAAGTAATGTTTGAAAAAAGGGTTCTAAACGTCGTATTTCAATTTTTATACATTCTTAAAAGGGTTAATAGTGTTGTTTATTTATAAGAAGCAACCACTTATCAGATTGACTCATACAAGGTATCGAACTCTAAGTTGAAGCCCAATCTATCCAACTGTGTAAAAAACCGGACAATTGAAGTCACAGTTCCTCCACAGCAGCCACACAAACGGGGAACAATTTTTTTGGACCCCCTGGAGTTTTCAGCGTAGAATGATGACATTTACATTTTTAATCTTCTGAAGAACTTAAATAAGCAACCCATATACAGGTTGTCTCAAATTGTTCGATATTTTAACAGTTACTGTGAAGAAACCCCAAAACTAAAAATGTCCTTTTCTAAAAGTAGAAGTTTCATCTCAGAGCTTGCTACCTCCTACTTCAAAGTCGGCTGAATATTTATTCAGATACAGCCCATCAAACCTAAGTTATTGGTTTACTTCAAAATAAAATGTTTTGGTATGAAGCAGCTACATGGACAGAAAGATTGATCAATCATGTATGCATTTTCCAAACGATTTTGTAAGTAATTACTTTAAGATGAAGATTACCGAAATATGGCGAAACATGATAGGTACTGAGACAATTATGCAAAATAAGACGTTTTTAAGGGACGTTGGTTTAACATCAAACTTGTTTCAATTCAGCCATAGGCATTACCTTCAATTGCTATAAAACTGAAAACAATTTTAATCCAATAGATTTGAGCTGATATCAGGATTTCCTGAACAAGAGTAATTATTGCTTTTTGGTTAGACGGGGAAAATTAAATTTTGGTTTTTATTGGCCACATATCAGCTATTAGTGCGCCGATTTGAAACAATGGGGTCCTAAAGTGTAAGTTGAAACTATTTCCTTTGAAAAAACCAACTCAAAAATGTCTTAAATAAAGGCTCGATAAAGAGTATTTGTCACCCAGGGTCCTTTGCGGGCACGCTGCATTTTCAGACCGTCTGAAACTCAAATTTGGCCTAGCGGAAAATATGAATCCACACTGCAGTAGTTGAACTGATAGAAAAGTCAACGAAAGTCAAACTTTTCTATTTGTTCAAGTACTGCAGTGTGGATTCATATTTTCTGTTCAGGCCAAATTTCATTTTCAGACAGTCTGAAATTGCAACATGCCTGCAAAGGACCCTGGGTGACAATGGCTCTTTAACAGTAACAATTGAAACGTCGAAAATCTATTTTGGGACGCTGTGTATATTAATATGTAAGAGACTAATTGAATCATTCGTTCTTCCTGCCAACAGAATCGAAAAGGATGGTCATGTTACCGTTGCAAATTTGAAGCAAATAATATAACAGTCGATCGACATACTGGTCCTCTTTCAAGCATTATCAAAAACAGCCTTCAAGTAAGGTTGCCCATCACTCAAGAGCGTAATGAGCAATTTTAGTGCAATAAATGATCGCATCTAAGTTACCCCTTTTACTGTGAAACAAGCTATAAGTAAATTAAATTGATGCATGATTTTTTATCTAATATCTATATGGAAATACCGCTATTTTTTACATACCCGGTACATTAAAGACTAAGCTGCTACGGCCGTCAACCCGGTCACTAAAATGCTACTTGAAAGGTTCATCCCAAAGCGGTTTGGTTTCTTCTGACGCACTCAGACCTACCCGGTACATTAAAGACTAAGCTGCTACGGACGTCAACCCGGTCACTAAAATGCTACTTGAAAGGTTCATCCCAAAGCGGTTTGGTTTCTTCTGACGCACTCAGACCTGCAAATCTGACAAATTTTCTGAACCACTTTATCAATCTTTGCGATAATAAAACTTGCGGTTAAAACTTGGAAGAATCCATACTATTTTCGATATGTTTTATCAAAATTAATACAATCAAGATTAAACATTTTATCTTTAAGGTCTTGACAAATAATTTCATTTTAACTAGTTGAAGATAATNTGGTTTCTTCTGACGCACTCAGACCTACCCGGTACATTAAAGACTAAGCTGCTACGGACGTCAACCCGGTCACTAAAATGCTACTTGAAAGGTTCATCCCAAAGCGGTTTGGTTTCTTCTGACGCACTCAGACCTGCAAATCTGACAAATTTTCTGAACCACTTTATCAATCTTTGCGATAATAAAACTTGCGGTTAAAACTTGGAAGAATCCATACTATTTTCGATATGTTTTATCAAAATTAATACAATCAAGATTAAACATTTTATCTTTAAGGTCTTGACAAATAATTTCATTTTAACTAGTTGAAGATAATGTGGCTAAAAGAGAAACCAGAATTCTATCTTCAAAGCAGCTGAATTCCACCGGGGAATAAACACCCTCACATGTTATGAGTCTCCTCTAATTTTTCTAACTATTCCTCAGATTTCTTTCAATTCAACTGATTATAATAGACAATAACGCTAAAGATGGCGGCCACGCAAAGCATGCTGGTAAAAAGCCCCCTGACGACTACCTAACGACATAAAAATCTTAGTCTGCCATTTCGACTAGCTAGCTGTGGTAAAGTTCGGAACAAGTAATCAATGTAAACAAATTGGAAAACTTTGTAATTCAAACGCGAATCGGTAATTAATACTTCAATTCGAATCAAAACTTTACTTCTTCTGCTTTGGAAAGGTTTCCTTTGAACCATGCTGCATTCGAATTCAAGATCGATTCGAATTTTTGCTAGCTAGTCGAAACGGCAGACCAAACCTTTTATGTCGTTAGGTGGTCGTCAGGGAGCTCTCTACCACCATGCTTTAGAGCAAAACACAACAGAGTCTTTGGAGCCGCCATCTTTAGCGTAATTGTCTATTGTGTAGCCAACAGATCAACTTAGATATAGAAATTTAGTTCCCTTGAAATAAATAAATCAATTCATTCTTACGGTACAAACAAATTTACGAAATAGTGCATAATTCTGCAATGAAACACTTTCAAGAAATCCCTAGTAACTTGAGAACAATGCAACTGACTTTGAAGAACAAGAACTAAATTTTTGTATATATAAGCGGACATGTTAGCTACACAATGATTATCAGTTTGAAGAAATCTGATTGATAGTTAGAAGCTACCGGCCCTCGGACATCAATTTTTTTTACTCACCCGGTACTTGAAAGAAAACACTTTAAATCAGCTTTGAACAAAATCACGTATTTCTAACACATTTCGAACACATGTTACTTGTTCCTAAAATCCACCAATCTTAACATCATAGGCATTAAGTGTGACAATTTTCAGGTGCAACTAAGATACCTGCAAACTATTTTACTAAAGTTGCCAAATGTTCTGAAGTATCAAGTGCACAATTCATTAGGCATTCTCCAAAGAAACTTCATAACTATCATCAAGAGACACTCACCGTCTTTCTATTTTAATTCCATTCATCTTTTCTATTTTTTTATTCATCTTTACGCTTAAAATCAATTTTCAGAAAGAAAAAAAAGATTGTTTTTGCGTATCCACTTTAACTAATAAATGTAAGGGGGCACTTTTCAACGACATGATCAAATGTGACAGACAAGAACTGATCATTTTTGGAATCTACGCACCAAGATCTCACTCACCATTGTATTCTATTATGTGAAAAAAAATTCAAATTCTAACAATTCAATGGTCTCAAAAAAGCATCATGGTGTTTACAACTGCAGAAGCATCATAACGTAATTGTTTGGAACGGCCCGGCCCCAGACCAGAACAAGCATCGTCGTAAAACTTCGGGTCATGCAAATGGAAAAATACCACCAAACCTTTACTAACAGGAGTGTGCAGCAAAAATGAAATTTAGGGCCATTAGCAAGAGCCCCTAGACTATTTACGTCAATGGCGGATAACTTTTACAGCAACAAGTTGCAACTTCTCTGTGGCAATCTAATTCAAGATGGGTCAAAGAGACAGCTCATTACTAAAATTATGCAAACAATTACTTGCAAACATTTGTTTTTGGGAGTGTTATTAAAATCTATTTAAGCTGAAAGTCTTCAAAGACAGATGTTGGGCGCTGTTGAAATCCAATACTATGTTTCTCATCTTAGATGAACTGCAGGTTAATCATTCCTGCTAAAATATAAACGGAAATCGTACAAATTCCAAATCAAATGACATGAAACACATAGTAATTATTTTAATGAACTTTTCTATTTTAATTCTGTAACTCTATCAAGTCACACGGACATAAGACTATATGGTTGTTAAGTGTCGCAAAGACGACAATATAACAAGCAGCCTACACTCATTTTTTTATAAGAAACTAAGGTTCGGGGTTGGTAGGCAGGTCCTTAAATTTTAGGGCCATTTTGTTACCAATAGCTTCTTATGTGTTTCTTATATTGTTAATGCCCTAAGTATCAAGCCAATATATTTTGTTAGAAGGGCTTCCAAATTACCTATTACGTTACAGTTTCAAGACATTTTCGAATGACCTGGGAAAATTAAAGCTACAAATCACAAAAGTTTCTTAGCTTTTCTAATTCAGGTTGGGTAGTCTCTGAAGTAGTCTACCATTTCTTATAACCTGTTAAAAAGAAGAAGAGTGTACCACAGCAGTCAGCGTACAGTACGAGCCTTGTGAACATTAGCATCGCTAAAATATTGAAGAGCTCTTCAGAACGTGTACAGAACGAGCCTTGTAGCAGACAATACAACGAGAACGTGTACAGAACAATAGAACAACAAAGTGTACAGAACAAGCCCTACCTATAGCAGACAATAGAACGAGAACGTGTTCAGAACGAGCCCTATAGCAGACAATAGAGCGACAAAGTGGACAGAATGAGACCCATAGCAGACAATAGAACAAGAACGAGTACAGAATAGAACGAGAACGTGTTCAGAACGAGACCCATAGCAGACAATAGAACGAGAACGTATACAGAACAATAGAACGAGAAAGTGTACAGAACGAGCCCTATAGCAAACTATAGCAGACAATAGAACGAGAACGTCTACAAAACGAGCCCTATATCAAAGAGAACGTTTACAGAACAATAGAACCAAAAAGTGTAAAGAACGAGCCCTATAGCAAACAATGTATCAGCGGAGGAGAGTGTTTTGGAGAAAATGATAAGCTTTTTAAACCGGTAATTACAATGAAGTTTTAAGCAAGAAATCTTAACTATTTTTGCGAATAATTAGGAAAGAAAGCCGTGTTGATGTACACAAGGCATGTACTGCTACAACATTCTCTTTCTTGAAATTCTGTTACAATATTCCAAAATTAACTGAACAGTGACAAAACATTTACTCTCCATTTCAGAGCTCTAAGCATTCTAACTGAATCAAATTGCAGAAGAAGAAAAGGTAGTAAAAAAGACAAGAAATACCCTCAAGGTCATCAGAACCATACAGATCATCCTCACTAAGTTAACTTCAAATAATGCCTTTCCATTAAATAAGGGAACTGACTAATATGCAGACAAATATATCACATTAAAAATAATAATAAACCTGAGTATACTTCAAAATGATTTCAGGTACCGAAGCGTGAGAATCAAACAATTTAGAAGTTTTGCAACAGCAATTTCGCTTTATCACAAATCTCACATGATATCAATTTTGAGACCGAATTTAGAATGCTTACAAATGTTATTCTAAGATAAATAAAACAGCTACAAAATGTTCTTGCCTACTTCGATTAACAAAAATTAATTTAAAATCAAGATTAAACTCGATAAATTCGAGTTGGAGATGTGCATGACATGCATGGTTGATCCAAGCGGCGTAATGTAATTTGCGAGATTGCGAAATCACGCGAAATTGCAAGATTGCTAATTGCGCAGTTTCGTAAATGACAGCAAACGGAGGTTTATTGTTGAAAACAACATCGAAACATACGCACGGTTAACACAAGTTGTTTCTATATTTAAGCACTAGAAAACAAGGAAGTCATTTTCATTATTAACAAACCAAAATTTGTGTGCAGGATCTTTAAGAAAACAAAGATGTAAAATCATTTTGCAAACTAAAATAAATCACGGATTAACTGTAAATGCGAAATAACTAACTGTAATTTCGCAAGTCAGCCATTTCGCAGTTTTACAATCTAGCAAGCTACAATATACCGGTTCAAGCAAGCAAGGTAATCAGTGAAAAAGTGATAAGACAACGAGTAATTGTTTTCATTAACGGAAACTGAACTCTTGCAGACTTCTTATTAAAAACTTACCTTCAAGTTGAACAGTCAAATATCAGAGATACGCTGAAAGCCACGATCTGTTGACTGTTAAGCCTGGTTTCCATATGATCGCAAGGATCGCAAGTGACGCAAGGATCATTGAATATGGGGACTTGCGATCCTTGCGATCGTTGCGATCCTTGCGATCCTTACGATTGAGATAGAAAAATTTNTAAATCCTGGTTTCAATATGATCGCAAGGATCGCAAGTGACGCAAGGATCATTGAATATGGGGACTTGCTATCCTTGCGATCGTTGCGATCCTTGCGATCCTTACGATTGAGATAGAAAAATTTCTATCTCTGCGATCCTTGCGATCCTTGCGATCATATGGAACCAGGCTTTAGTGAGCGATACATCTTTAAGCAAAATGATTTCCACGCATCACGGATAAGAATTTAGAAGGAAACAACAAACATGGAATGCTGAGAACATTGCGAAATCAAAACAAAACAACTGAAAGACAGAGAAATACAAAGAAACTCGCCACCTTCAATCGGTGAAAGCGAAAACCAGTATCACGGCCCTCGGAACGGCAAAAAATCTCCATTCGCTACAAATTTGAGATGTCGACTAATTATTCTCCTTCAAAAAGTCTTAAATTATGAATTTGTAGATGAATATTGATGCTCACTCAATAATTATTTCCGTAATTGAAAACTGAACTGGTATTAATTCTTATTGAAGACTTCTTATTAAAAGTTTAACTTCGAATTGAAAATGCGGGACGGAATCACAACAAACCAATCTTTATTACAAATTTACGATATCAACCAAGCTTCCAAATTCTTACATTCTTATGTACAAATTCTTATGTACAAATTCTTATGTACAAAATTGTACATAAACATTCGCATCCATTCGCTACTTGATTTCGTTAAAGAATTCTGAACTTATACTGCTTTTTCTTTAAATTTATCTTCAAGTTGAGCAGTAGAATATAGCAGATACGCTTCATATATTTAGCAACGCCAAGATTCGTTCGTGAATCATAAAATTTTCAACGAAATTATTTCCATGGGTGTAAGATATAAACACAAATTTGTACAAAAATATTGATATCCATTCGCTACTTGTTTTCGTTAAAGAATTCTGAACTTATACTGCCTTTTCTTTAAATTAATTAAACAATTGGCTATCGCAGATACGCTTCATATATTTAGCAAAGCCAAGATTCATTGGCGAATCATAAAACTTTCAACGAAATGATTTCGACGGCTGCAAGATATAAAGACAAATTTGAAAATAAATATTGATATCTATTCAGTAATTGTGTGCGTTAATGAAAGCTGAGCTTGTACAGACTTCTTATCAAAAATTTACCTTCCAACTTCAACGGTTGAATATCAGAAATACGCTGTTGCCAAGACTCGTTAGTGGATGCTGTATCCAACAAAGCCAAGATTTGCCAGGAAGTGATAAACCTTCAAACCGAATAACTTCCACGTATCAAAGACAAGAATTTAGAAGAAACGATCCAACAAGGAATGCTGCGATAAATTGTTTGACGATGAACTCATCTGCAGGTATATTTGATGAAAAATCTGATGAAATGAGAAAACATCCATAGCGAAAGATCGATCGGCTTATCAGGCCATCTGCTCGTAAAATAGATTTATTTAGACCAATCTGCATAATGCAAAAGAGGATAAGTGATATCAGAAGGAGACAGAATGCGAACAATCGAAATCACTTACTCAGGGCGGTTTCACGCGTGAAGAGTCAGTGATCGAGACCTCATAGATTAAGGTGTCTTCAACTACTGTCGTGACCAAAGGAAATATAATCGCCTCATAATCATAGAGGGGTAGCGAAATCGGAGGCATTGAGAGGTAGCGAAATTCGATAATCTGAAAAATTTCCAATGAAATCCGCTAAAATATTCAATGGAATTCGAAGTGGAATCCAGATTGTCACAAAGACGCCAAATATGACCCACTTAAAGCCATCAACAAGATGCGTGTTACTTCCAAGTCCGCAAAGGTAAATGATGTAGAGAAATGAAAAATGCTGAATTTAAGATTTCAAACAAATTTAGCATATATAGTTCAGGGGCTACTCAATGGCTTTTCGTATTTAGGCTATTCATAATAACAGCTGATTTGAGATGAAAAATCGGTCATCGTCGTTTTGTTGCGATTTTGATATACCCCAATGCGATTAACGCCAATGGATTGTAAAGGGCTGCGAATTAACTATTCCTGTTGCATTTTATGGCAAGCAAAGCTTGCGTTACGTTATACAGAGTCAATTTCGTCAGTTATGATCAGTCCTCTCTTATAAAATTGATTCTCATTGTACGAATAAATTGAACAATACTACCTCTGTATATTTGGGCAAAGGAAACTAGCCATATGCAGTCAACAAATGATGAACGAAACATTTCAAAATGGCTATTGAAATGCACGATACTGAGTGAGTTAAAAAAATGTATCCACTGTTTGAAAACTCATACTGCAAAAACTGTGAAATTAATTCGAAAAACTTCAACTGCATAGCCTGACTGAGGCTTTAAAGACTACTAACCATGATCCTTTAGGTGCCGAATGAAAAGGAAAGCAAATAGAACTCAGGCCAGAAACGACTTTCGTATCATCAGAAAGCCGACTTTGGGCCCGCAAAGGATCACGGTTAGCAATGGGTCTTTAAATTTAATTTTGAGAATTTTTCATAATTTACAATGTTCAATGCTGCACCCTAAGAAAGACTTTCTCGAAAATTGGTTTCCCTGGGCTTTGGCTAAAAGAGAGATGTGGGTGGCTCTATTTAATTTGATATCCAACTACTAGGAAGGTAAAAGAACACTTTTGGCATAGGGTATTGTTTTATAACAAAAAGGAAACTGATGAAATGTAAATATTCGTTTTAATAAAAAAGGACGTTTTTGACTGTTTTTGAGCAATTCGAGGAAAGAGATTCTTGGCTAATAACTGACCTCTGAGAGAAGTAAAGCATCCAAAACTATGAGAAATATATCAACAATTAAGTCGAAGCCCTATTGAGACAAGTGAGTTAAAATTTTAAGAATGATTTTTAAAACAGTGGATTCCTTTTTTTACTCACACGGTAGAAGGAATAGGTCCTCCTACTTCGACGTCAATAATGAAATTATTGTAACCAACCGCGACACGTAACATGAAAACAACCGTGATAAAGATGTACTATGTGTGCTCTACTCAAATTATATCTTCTTCCTTGTGCGCTCTCTCTTATTATTGTTCTATCAAACATCAAAACAATTTAGAGTCCGCCCCAAATAGATGTCAGGGAGATCTACGACAAAGTTAAGACGATCATGCAAAACATATGATTTGTTTTGATTCATGAACTCTCTCACCTGACACCTTTTAAGAGACACCTGATATCACATGGATAACAGAGGGGCTACATCAGTTTCATAAAATGCATTCAGCGCTGCTATTACTATGTCCGCCAACAGTATCACAACTATCATCACATGAAATGCAGACATTATTAGCTATTCATAAAAATTAACAGAATCTGAACAACTTAATAGACCTTTTCGGAGATAAAACTATGACTTCAAAACAGCAACCCATTGCCCCTCTTGCATGCGTTACCAATAGCAATGCACAAACATGTCAACCAGCATAGCAGCGATGTTTCAATAGCTCCTTTGTTTACGATCTACTTTCTTTGGGACTTGCAGCCTTTTGACTCCGACAAAAAACTCTCCGAAATCTCTGAAAAGGACTACAGTATGGGGGAAAAAATTAATAAAACCTCGACAATTCAAGGGTTTTAGCTCCTATGTAGAAACGTACGAGATCCTTGTTTTGATAGAAAGTTTAGAAGGAAGAAACTAGTAGGTGAAATTTTCATCGAAAAAAATGTTCAGACGTTTGAAAGCCTATCGCTTTCAAACCTTTTATCGGATTCCTATAAACTGATAACACCTGTGTAGGTAACATATCAACCTAGATAAGAAAATTTAGTTTGTAAAATTCGGTCGTATCGTTCTCAAATAACACTCAACTTTATAAAAATGCTTTTGTCTCAAAATCCTTCAAAACCGGTCTAAAAATCCTTGATCAAATTTGCAAGCAACCCAGCCTCATAAAAAAGAAAATAAACGAAAAGGGCTGAATGGCAGTCCAAAAAGCATACGATTATACAGCAGCAGCCTCTTTATTTACCTAGCTAATGACTGAGTGATGAGATAGACAGATAGTTTGATTATGATGGCTGTGGGGCTAAATTACTAGCAAATTTGAACGATTTTACGTCTGTTTTGAAGGATTTTGAGATGAAGCATTTTTATCAAATCGCTTGTAATTTGAGAACGATATGACCGATTTCGACAAACTAAATTTTCTTATGTAAGTTGATATGTTAGCTACACAAGTATTATCAGTTTATAGGAGTCTGAACAATGGCTTGAGAGCTACAGGCTTTCAAACGTCCATACATTTGTTTGAATCACTCGTAGTAAGTGAAATGTTTATCGAAATTGTATCACAAACTCAATACAACGTAGAAAATCAAACAAATGATTAAAAAAATCTTGCTATCACCTCTAAAACGTTCTAAAATTCTAAATTGCTGAACACATGTTCTATAACGTTCGCCTCCCATACTGAAACCATTCAAAAACTAACATTTGGGTTGACAATCTGAAAGGAAAACAAACTACAGAAGACATTGAACTATTAGTAATAGCATATCGGTAATAGTATCAAGGAGCTGTGGTGGATTATTTCAGGATATTTCTCACTAAAAACATTTCTTAAAACATAAACTAGGATAAGACGAGTAAAGCTTTGCCTTAATCCTCTAGAACATAGCACTGTTGTTTTGCAACGCAAAATTGCCACGGAACATCTCTATTGACTATTTTGTGAATGACCTTCCACAGTCGAAGCTTACGCGATCATACACAGAAATTATGAACACCGAAATTCCTCCATAGCCAGAAACAAAACATTATGGGCGGGAATTTAAGATAGATCTGTCTATGGATAACATTCCTAGTCACGCAGTTTTATAAGTTTTCAAAGAAGAAAATTTCAGATTGTGGTTGAAGATACATATTTATAATTAACGAAAATGATTTGGCGATTAACCGAAATAAGATTACAGTGACAACGATGATAGAGACTTGGAATGTCAAGATTACATTTTCCAAGATCAAGCTAAATCATTGACTCCAAAAGTTTTACAACGATTAAAGGATTTTCTTGCTTTATTTTACATAATTTATGTCCATAATTTTCCTTAAAACTATCATTAATAGGAGCATGAATAAAAGTAGATCACTTTAAAACTGACTACCATATGGGTAAAACTATGTTTTGTTTCTACCTGGCATCCGAAGGTAGTTTTTAGGCACACGGAGACGCTAAGCTTATCGAAGCAATGTCTTGGTACTTCCTCTCGATATGACAACCCCTCGTGATTCCTTTGGCCGGAAGTTACTGAGAACTGACGACTCTCCTGACTCAATTAGCAGGTTTTCCAGAGCGGTAGACTGGAACCACCTACCATTTGATTGGTAGGCCAGCGCGCTACCACTGAGCCATTCCTGCACCAAAAGTAAATCTACATTGGTATAAAACTAAACATTAAGAGAAGACTACTTTACAGAAGCAAATAAAATATTTATCCCCCGTTTGATCTTATCGATTTCGACTAAGTTCCTTGAGCTGTTAAGTTGCAGCATTATTTAGCTGCATGTTTATAGAATTGCCAACTTAGTTAGTCTATGAAAAGTAAGCTGTATGCCTAAGATTTTATCTCTGTTCCCTTTAGAGCTTATAGATGAACAGTTCCACTTCTTAGTCGTAGGCAATATGGTGTAGTTTCACAACAGTTTCTCCTTGTCTGCTGTAATTAAGTTATATTAGTATTTAGTATTTCTGACAGCACGATTCATACAATACTGTACTTATTCTACTGAGGGTAATAAACTCTCCGGCATTTGGACACTAAATCCGGTTTTCCACTGGGTGGGTTTTTTGGAGCAAAGCCAATTTTCGTGAATAAGCATGCGAAGTTCAAGTTTGATTCACGAGCCGCTTTCTCTGGCTGTTCATTTCACCGAAAAAGTGAGTTCAAACTGTTTGTACTTTATTGCTCGAATTTTTTCGCGGTGAAATAATTCGCTTCACGTGAAAATATTCGCTTAGTGAAACAACGGCTGAAGCTTAATTTTTGGGAGGGAGGTTCGCATCAATATCGCAACACAAGAGTTCTCACTGTTTTCATCCAAATAGGCATCATTATTGCCATCATTGAGGCTAATCTTTAGCTGTAGATTTCTGCTCAACTTCAATGGGAAATTTTCTCTCGTAAAAATAACTATTCTGTTAGCTCAGAAAACTCCACTGACTAGAAACTAGCTTTAAATGGATTACTGCTGAGTGTCAGTCCCCAAGATATCTGTCATTCGAGCATCTGTATATTGGGACAATTTAATTGATGAAAATTTTCATTATTAACAACTCTTCGTTAAGAGCTGGAAATGAAGTCAATTTACAAAAAATGCATGATTGACAATGTACATAAACTGATAAAAACGGCTTTAAACACAGACCACTGTTGCATTTTAATCATGGGGTGAAAAGCACATCAAATAGTTACAAGAAGGGACCCAATGCTCCTTAATTGTCGACATCTTGCTTTAGTGGATCAGATTACTTCTAAGCTTCAGTTCTTGGCAGAAGTCTAGAAAAGGTCAAATTTAAGAAGAAAAGCATAATTTCTTAGTCTGCCCTTTGACGTAAATCCACCTTGCAAGGGTGATTGTGATCTAAAAGATTTCAATTTTAACACAGCTTTTTATGATCTTATACTGTTTTGTTTCTTGATAAGGACTGATGGTCATGAGTCTAGATTAGGGTTAAGGACTTTCTGAAGTTACTGTATGTAATAATTTTGCATAAGTTTTCAAACAGGTCACAGAGTCTATAAACTTCAACAAAAGTACTTTTGCAAGTGTTTACTTCACTTCAAATATGGCTTTACAACCTGTAGGGTCACTTCTTTAAAATAAGACTGTGTTCAAAATTGAAACCTGTTCAGACAAAATGGGATCTTATTGCACGTCTCAGACAGTGCCAAGTTTCTGAAGAAAAGAGATCCTGATCCTCTTTTTCAAATAAAACACCTCCATGGCTTGATTTTTTCTTTTCGAAATGAGTTTTATTTGAAATTGTTGGATTTAAGGAAAAAATTCCCCAAAAGCTATCACTCTATTTTGACATGCCAAATCTCTCTGCCTTTAGGCAATTTTTTACCAACATCTCAACATTCACCTTCACTCTAATTTTGATATCATTCAAGCATGAAATTCTCCAATACACAATCCAAAGCAGATGTTCAAAACCAATATATACAGTTTGGCCCTAAATTATTCATACCCACACCAAATTTGGAGTATTTTGAATCATTTTATTTGCAGACCAATTACAAAAGAGACTTTGTATTCCTTGAAATGTCTCTTGTAGTGCTTCTTTCAGCCTTTAGTCAAATTCTTATATAACTTAAACCACAAGAAAATTGGTCCACAAATAAAACAATTCAAAATACCCCAAATTTGGTATGATTATTCACTGTGCTTCAAGAATTTCCTTAGGCCAAAACGCCAAAGCTCTGGCTTGGAGGTGAAGGCGAATTTGTCCTTTGAAGATTAATATTTCAACTCTCAAAGACCCAATATCAACAAACAAGGTATCTATGTTCAAGCTGACCATCAAGGTATGTTTTAAAAATGTTTTCGGATTGATTCATGTTAAATTCTCATTGCTAGGGTCACCCAAATCTGTATACTTTTTTTGGGACACCCGGTAGATTCTATGAAAATTCAAATATCTCTGCTTAATAAACAAAAAGCAGCCTTCTGCTTAACAATTCTTTTTCAATAATCAAATTGCCAAATATAGATTTTCGAATAATGCAGATTGTCAAAAAATTTGACCACAGAAGGACCTTGTCAGTTTATGGAAAACAAGAACAACAATACATCTTACTGTAGTTTGTGGTGGTGTCTGTACATCCACCTTGGTACCTAAGAACTGCTACAGACCCTGTCACTACTGTCTGCTGACCATGCAAAAAACCAACTCAGAAGCATACTGTACTCATTTTTGACATTACTTTTTTAACATGCGGATTTTTAAAGCAGTCTTTGTGACTGCATCTTATAAAATCCTACTATTGTAGTGTTATGTAATGCAGGCTCTATTACAAAAAAATTTTACATCTTTGTTATATAGCTATTTATCCAAGCTTTGCATCAAGTTGCCAATTCATCTGTTGAATTTATATCCATTACCTAAAGTACATGCCTTGTGGACATTATAACATAGAATTAGAATTCTTAAGAATTCTTGTTTGAAAATCATAGCCTTTCACATATCTCAAAAGAATTCTAATCAAAATTTAAAGAATTCCTAAGAATTCTTCTAAGGTTTATCTACCTAAATCCCCTACTGTAAGGATTTAAAGGATTTAAACAAGGAAACTGTTCATGGGTCACCCTGTATCATTAATCACTCAACTTTTCCACTTACCTCCAAGATAGAGCAACATAGCCAGGACAGTCATCCTTGCACTTGAAGCATTGCTTCATGTCATTTACAGTGAGAACTGCTTGCTGCTTTGCACTCTGTGGAAAAAATTAATATCATAGGTCAGTTTATGTAAAATTGATAACAAAATCATCCAAAGCCAAAATATAGTGCTGTCCTGAGGCAGCCATTGGTTACAAAGCAACTCAGTCCTAGCCTAAATACTAAATACTACAGGCCATTTGTAATTTAACATCGAAGAAAACTCGGAGAAAAGAACCTCAGAGAAAAGAAAAGTCTTCTGAGTTAAAATACTCTTCTTTTCTTTTAATTTTTTTTCTAAAATTTTATTCCTCAAGAAAAATATGTTAACCTGTGGATGGCCTGTACTTTGCATAGGATTGAATCCTATATCATACTGGATCCATTCATAAAACTTTTGATATATTTTTGCAGTTTTTCCACCCAAACAAAGTGTGATCACTTAAAAATTTAAGATTAAAAATTATGTACCAGAAAAATTGCAGAAATTTGATGATGTTTCAGCCAGTTTTTTGTAATTATTGGAAAAGAATAATTTTAATTACAGTAATTGCAGCGACGCGGCGCGAAGCGCCTGCGGAGTGGCCATATAAACTCAACAAATAACCCAATCGTGGATGGATGGATTATATATGTCTATCTCTTTGTCTTTGTAAATCAACCTGCGCCGCGAAATTATTGGCTCCACGGAGGAGCTGTTTGTGATTTGATAACACAAAAACCCTCTGCGCGTTCCTTTGGCAATCAAAACAATATTTCATTCAAATTCAATCAGTCGGATCTAAATGCTTTGAATTGAAGAAATGTTAAAATCTCAAACAATACAACCATGATTGTTTTGATTGCCAAAGGAACTCAAGGTTGCTTCAGCCTGTCTCGTCTCACTGCAGGTTTGTAACCTTCGATTTTGGAAAGGGACGGTGGTGGCTGTACTGTACCTTCAGGTTGAGAAGAACAAGGGAATTTAACACACTCTGGTACGTATCATATCTGTCTTCATATACTCATTTCATTGCAAATATGAGGGGATTTCTTTTTATCCTCTCTATTATTTCGACTATTCAGAGAATTGGTTGCACAGCTGATCTGCTTCAGAGACAGGAAGATGTTGATGCTTGGCCTTAGGCCTAGACTAGACTCACATTTGCTTCCATGAATGAACATATGCTGGGTGCCACTGGCAGGGAATGGATCAAGAAACAATGTTCAAAACTGAGGTTTAGGATTGCAAGGAATTGCAGGGTTAGGCCAAAAAACATCTACATTAGTGTTTGAATAAATTTTTACATTGTTTTTCTTTTGCTCTTGGCAGGAGATGTTGCACTGCAGTAAACCCTGGACCGACACCCACGACGAGCAACGGACGTTCTGAAAATTCAGTCCTGGAGCAGCCAACCTTAATTGCAAGGGGGAACCTACACCAAGGGGATCTTTGGCCAAAGAAAAACGCTTCATGTGAGGTACAATCCAGGGCAGTAGAAAGCCATGAAGTGCACAGGAATTTTTGAACTATGAACATTAAATACTGTAACTGTGTCTGAAAATTACAAATTTAATACTTGAATGCGACCAATACTATATTNTCCCTCCTCTTGCTTCTGTTTGAAGACTACGGTGTTATAACACTCTGAACTGCACCCATTTAACTTTATTAACAGCTAGTTTTAAGTAAGTACTGTGATAATTTTCAAATCAAAGGCTTGTCCTGACCACAATAACCTTTCTGTTCAAGCATTAGGGAGTACTTGAGTATTTTCATATTGGGCTGTCTGTCTGATATTTTTGGGTAAAGATTTTTCCAAATATGATATTTTACAGTGAACATAAATCAATCATAAAACTAACGTTTTGAAATTTGATTGAGATCTCTTGAATAACATGGCCTCATAGAATATAAATCACATTTCAGTGCTTTTTGCACTGACTTTTGCAATCTCAGACATTCCAAACATAACTACTGTACAAAATGCATATCATAGTGTCAACAATTCTCAAATTTTGATATTTCTAGGTCATTTTAAAGTTTCTTAGACTGACTTCAGGTCTTGAAAACTGCTGAGTGCCCTGGAACAACATCGTTGTGTGAGAAGGTATGCTTTCATAATGAAAAGGTAAAGGTGCGGGAAAAATGGTGTTAGTGCGGCTCAAACCACATCCGCCTGACTGTTCTGGCTGCAAAGTCGGAGTATCACACAACTATACCTTCAAAAATGAGAGAAAATATTACATATATACTGTTTGACTGTTTCATTAAATGATCTAATTGTTCCAAAAACTTTTGCAAAGCATCCTATATACTGCTGAAATGTTTTTGATTTTTGATTAAAAACTTTTGCAAGGCATTCTACATACTGCTGAGATGGTCCTTAAATGTCACCCACAACACTCAACATTGTTATGGATGTCATTCGTTGGTACCACTTCGCCAACTAAGTTGGGACTTGTTGTGTGTTGTTGTTAGGCAAGGTTTGATATTGATCAAAATTGTTGGATGTTGTAGATAAAGTATGTTTTTGTTCTAGGTGTTCTTGGCAGGCACTGGTATGGTAGCTTTGGTCATCTTGCTTGTACTTCAGCTACACATATTTTCTTTTATAAGAAATCACTCATAAGAAACTCAACTCTCAGATCGTCAAAAAATTAAGAAACTCCAGTACTGGAAAAATATAACTCAAGAAACTATATATATTAATAAGGGAGATCCTTAGCATATTTTCACTTTATTTTCACTTGTTTCCTGTATCTTATTACTCGGAAGGTACTGAAGTAAAGTCTAAACAGAAGAAATGCTACTTTGCTTTGAAATGTTCACGAGGGCATAGGAAGTAAACATGAAGATTGTTAAATGGAAGTCGTAAGAAACTGACTGGTAAGAAACTCTGAGTACTCAAAATCCGATAATTTTAAGAAACTGTTGGTACTGGCTCAAATTCTTAGTTTCTTTAAAAAAAATACGTGTAACAAAATCATGTACATGGAGGTGCAGCATGGCAGTTGATTTTGGACACAGGGACCACATTCAGACGTATGGCCAGAATCAGACCATAGGTAGAGATGTAAAAGAAAAATTACCAAGATGGACGCAAACAAGAATTGTTTTATTTCAAATTTGTGCAAAAAGATGAAGCATGTTAGGGAAATGTTGAGCTGAGCCCATGTTGAGCTAATGTCGTGCGGCATGGCATATCGTGCTGAGCCACATATTTAGCTCAAGCTAGAATCATTGCTCAATTCAGACCTCAAGCTTCTGCCATGCTAGATGAATTTTTTTGACAACTCTGGCTTGTTCCATACCTCTAAAGAATTGTTATCAGAAAGTGAATTTCCAATTTTTTGAAAATTAATAAGAATTCATGTTAATTCTTTTATGTTCCTACTGTATGCCCATATATCCACCGTCTTTTCGTAAACTTCAAAATCTTGGCTAGAATCTTTCCAAAGCTTTTGGCCAACCCACTATCAAACAAGGTCTAACAACATCCAACAACATTGGACATTGTTGAATGAAATTTTTCACTGTTTAGCCAAGCTGCTTTACATTCTGANTAGAATCATTGCTCAATTCAGACCTCAAGCTTCTGCCATGCTAGATGAATTTTCTTGACAACTCTGGCTTGATGTCTGAAGCAGGGTTTAAAGTATTCCATACCTCTAAAGAATTGTTATCAGAAAGTGAATTTCCAATTTTTTGAAAATGAATAAGAATTCATGTTAATTCTTTTATGTTCCTACTGTATGCCCATATATCCACCGTCTTTTCGTAAACTTCAAAATGTTGGCTAGAATCTTTTCAAAGCTTTTGGCCAACAACATCCAACAACATTGGACATTGTTGAATGAAATTTTTCACTGTTTAGCCAAGCTGCTTTACATTCTAACTCAATTTCTGCAACGCAGTTACCTAATAGAAATATTTTAACCTATTGCTAGAGGACAGAATAATATATAAATCTAGTAGGAACATAAGGATAACCCTTGGATAACACTGAACCATTTCTGTACAAACAATGCTGGCAGGTGCAGGATTTGACTCACTCTGAAGAACCGACTTATGTAGCTTAGCTTTCAAGCTTAGGCCTGCCTATCCATCCTCGCTTTGGCATTTTATGCAGCAATAAAATACACTACAGAAATATCCCTAAAAATTATCAGAGCGAAGATTTACAGACGGTAAAGATCAATTTAAAAACAACCATATCAAATTCAAATAAAGACGATCCTGAGGTCGGTAAACCGACAACGACAGAATTTTTCTGACCGACGATTACGCCTAAACAAACCAAATATTTCCTGTCCTGTTTAGGCCCAAAAGCCAGTAATTTTGCTTGGCTACTTTTCTGATACTTTTAACAGGAAGGGCATTCGATAGTTTATCATGCCCACTTTAAACTCAGTAAACCTACATGTGGTACAGCAAACAAATTTGGAGTGGGTTAGTTCAAACGTTGTCGAAATTATAAAACAGCAGCTGCTACGAGCAAAATGGCTGGGCTGTTGAGTTATTCACGAGGTCGTGTGAGGAAAAAGATGACTTTTATCAAAACATCCTGTTACATAAATACATAACATACACACGTATAACTTATTACCTTTCGGTGGTCTTTTTTCTTCAACATATTGGCGAGAGAGTGACTTCACTTCAGATCTTCGAATTCTTGCTTCTCCGCTCCGCCACAATCTTGTTGAGGATAAGTGGAGCAACAAGTTTATTGATTTTAGAGTTCACCCCCTGAGGCATCGCTAACGCATGCGCATTATTATAATTTAGAAGTATAATTAGGTATTGCGCCTGCGTAGTTTATTCTTCCGGGGGTTGCCTACAAAATCTAAATTTTTTTTGCTCTTTATTAATCTTCAAAGCTTTGTAAACATTCTTACAGGAAGGCCATAGCGTTTGACTTGACCGCATTGTTGTTCCACCGACGTACCTTTGTCCATAGAAGCCAATGGTAGACCGGCCACTTGATTGTAACCAACATTACAATGACTGAACGGACGTGTGTCTCGCACTTTTTGGTTCCAAATCCTACAATGGCGCTCCTGTTGTAATTGTTCCAAAGTAAAATTGAAAATTTTTGGAATGACATAAATTCCTGACACCAAGATGAAGGATATGAAGTACGATCTGTCAACAACTTCCCAGGAAATTGCAGTTTTGAAATGAAGCATGAGCAATACTAGGATACTGTAGGCCTACTGTACGACTGACTTGAGGATTCAATGTTGTAACTTTATCGTCTTCTCCTGCCAAGGCAATATTCTTGTTAGGGGCACATGCGTGATTGATGTGGCTCAGCGTCTGAACTAGATAGTAAACTTAAGGTGGCAGATGCTTGCCGATGTTTGAATGTTGAATCTATCGTTCCGCTTTCGATATATGCTCGCGTCGTTTAGCTGCCTTTCGCATGCATAACAGGTGAGCTAGCCATCAACATTTCGGGGCATCCTTTGTGGCTGTCTTTGGCTACATTTGCAACTTGATTAATCTGCCGTAGAAATCCCCTTCTCTGCACTGTTTGCCTATGTTTGAATATATCATTCCGCTTTCGATGTATCCTCGTGTCGTTTTCGCATGCATAACAAGTGAGATAGCCATCAAAATTTCGAGGCATCTTTTGTGGCTGTTTTTAGTTACATTTGCAACTTGATTAATCTGCCGTAGAAATCCCCTTCTCTGCAATGTTTGCCGATGTTTATGTTTGAATCTATCGTTCTTTTCTCGATGTATGCTCACGAACGTCTGTTAGCTCCCTTTCGCAAGCAAAACAGGTGACTTAGCCATCAAGGATTCGGGGCATATTTCGTGGCTTTCTTTAGTTACATTTGCAACTTGATTAATACAAAATTTGCATTTTTTCCTCCATTACAAATCTTAAAAATCAGGCATTACGGTTTACCAGAAATCGAAATTGTTTAGAAGGCTGGTTTTCATATGTTGCATTTCGTCGTATTTCATCGCATTTCATGGGAATTTAGGGTCTACGATCAATTAGGATTATTTCCGATATCTGAAAACCAACCAAATTATATTTAAAAACAAGGTATCCTAATTCATCCTAATTCGTCGCAATTCGTCGCAAATGATCCCAAGGAATCAAAACAATTTGTTTCCTGCGATGACGAATTACGATTAATTACGGTTCTCGGTTTTCATATATTTTGACAATCGCAATTATGGACACACGACCAATTCCGATAAAATACGATGAAATGCGACATATGCAAACCAGCCTTTAGGCAGATTAGCAGCTAAAATAGTTATGCTCAATCAACATCGACCCAGAAAATGTCTTCTGGTGGTAAAAAATGTCAAGATTGGTTTGAAAGGCGAAACCATCGTGAAACCATAGTCGACTATGGTAAAAAAACTGAAATCTTAATTTGTCTGACACTCATCAGGGCATGAAACTTCGGCAAATAACCGAAAGATGAAACGAGAGTTCTACACTCAGCGCAGCTGTATTTTGAAATAAAGCCAATCAGAAATGACCTTTGCAAGACTGGTATTGTGTTCTGAGCATCAATCAGAGCCGCGTAAAATCGACGTGGACTACTAGACTTATTACATAAGTTCTTGTTTTCGCTCCATTCCCCCTAACTATACCCCTTTGATCCATATCATCAGTCTAGTGGACTACCGAGCAGAGGACCAAAGCTTACAATATGTTTCACAATGGTTACAATGAGGTCTCCTTTTATTCAAATATTAACAACCAAAGGTCAAAGAAAGTTTATTCAACCTTTGGTTGTCAATGTTTGAATGAAAAATAACTACTGTTCAAAATAGTATCTTTTGGATTTTGGACACACTGCCTGTTTTCCTCCCTTTCTAACTACTTTAACATTTGTAGTGTGTCTTACCAAGTGAGGATATTCAGTTAACTCAAAATTCACTCCAAGGAAGCTCTTCCCGGTTCAAACAGCTCTGGATTGCCAAACCAGTAAAAGCAAAATGATGAACAGAAAACGTTGGTGGGCTATCCTATAGCCAACGAAGCCCCAAATTTGCCGTGGTCCCAGCGATCTTGACAATGTCTTTTTGTGCTCTTGCGTCAAGGACCAAATTGATTTCATTCAAAGAGTATGGTTATCTTATTCCTACAGGAAAGATACGATGAAATTTTGGGATTCCATGTGAAAGTTCGAGTCCTGCATGATAAATTAGCTGTGTCAAGGGAATAAGCAATTACGTTGAGACTCAATTTTATAATCATCTCTTGCAATTTTGGAGTATGTTCCAAAGCAGGTAGCTCATAAAAGCACAAGTTTCTACAAATTTAATGCCACTTCTAGACTTTGTAAACCATCTCTGAAACTGAAATCAATTTGGTCAATGACAAAATAAAATTTCCAAGATCAGCAAACTGCAGTAATTAATCATGGGAGGTTAGACACTGCATGTGTGCTTTTATGGAGGAGCGCCGCAACTAATATGCTTCTGCGGAGGAATTTCTTTATGTATATAGTTATGCGGAGGAGATAGCGAAAGAAAGAAAGGAAAGAAAACGAACTTCTTTTTCTTTCCTTCCTTCTCTCTTTCGCTACCTCCTCGACAACAGAACCTCCTTAACAACAGAACTTTCAAAATGGCGGCTGACAAGAATAGGAAACAGAATCACTCTTATCATGAAGTCAATGTAAGTACAACTGCGGTGTCTAACTACCCATGAATTAATCCACAATTTTGGGGCACCCGGTAGTTTCACGATTATATTAAAATTTTACCCAAAAAAGAGAGAAAGATGAGAAAATATGACGCAAGTAAATTGCTAGTAAGATGATTTTGATATCAATAAAATCTCATTGTTTGTGAAGTCTAGGGTTGGGTAATGACGTTTTAACAGTTCTAGCAACCAAAAACTATGTTATCTCACTCGAGAAGAGATCTAAACAGCTTTACTGGCGCCATAAGAAAATTGAGCGGCAGCTGCAACTTTGTTCATCGCAGTCCGGCAAAGTTCCCATCACGCTTCCGTCGACGTCTCAAAGAATCTTTGTGCTTTTTCTTGAAATTCTAAAAAGGAAAACATCAGTCGTCAAGATAATGTTTGTAAGAGGAATAGACCTAATCGGCTGAGGTCGTTTCACCTATTTCAAGTCATGTGACCATAATCTTGGGAAATCTTAGTGTTATTTATAATTCTACTTATTTTCATGATCAAAAGATGTTTTATCGAGACATTGATCCCTCTTGACTTGAATTGGGCGTAAAACAACCTTAGCTGGTTAGTCCTATTGTTCGCCAGCCACGCGTAATACTGCCACGTATTAAAAGAAAAGACAGTACTAAAAGAAAGACTTTGGAGAAGCGAATAATTTTCAAACTTGGAACTCTTTTCCCTGCAGGACTTTACAAACAATATAATTATTTACAATGATATTATTCCAGCCTAACCCTTCTCTTCCTTTTTCTTACATGCTTACCTATCATTTTATTCTCTCATTTGCGTCACATCGATTCCCTATAATTCGATCTTAATCTTTCGAATCTACTCTTCTTTCATCCTACATTCTACTAATCTTACTTCACTTGATAATGGGTTTATGCCCAAAACGTCGTACAAAACAAAACTCTATTCAAAGTACAATTATTTATACTGTATTTGTTTGTTTTTAATGAAATATTGTGCAGCACGTATACAAGAACATTGTTTGTGCATTTAAGTATTAAATGAGATGCCAATGAAATGTAACAGGGTGTGTAAAAATGTCTTTAGTTTAAAAAATCACTGAAATTCGAATATTATACCAACGTTAAACTTTCCTATTTGAGGTGTTGCATCAGGGATCAAATCAATTTTAGCCATATTGGCAAAACTGGAAAAATCGTCAAGTTACACCAGCCTTTTTAATGCCGGTGGGTGGCGGAACACCAGCAGGAGTGTGCTTTTGAACCTGGTATTCACCTGGCAAAAAAGAACGATAAAGAGTGCCAGCGCGTAAGCGATGGATTACTGCCGCAAGATGGGAACAGAGAAAAAACAGCTTTTGTCGTTCATGATATCTCAGAATCGTACAATAGCAAGAGAGAATAACCACAATTCATATCAAGAATTTTTACATCAGCGATAAAAAGCAATCACCCTTATCGCTCACTATCGCTCATTATCGCTCATTATTGTCCGGAGGGGAATAGGCTTAAGCGGGCAGGCAATATCCGGAGTAGACTGTATCAACCTTCAGAAATTTCGACAAACTCAATGAAAATAGCTACTTTAAGCCGGCTTTCCGCTGGGCAAATTTTTCGCGCAAGGTGAATTTTTTCGAGCATAAGCATGCGTAGTTGATATCTGATTCACGAGCCACTTTATCTGGCTGCTGGCTTCAACAAAAAAATGAGTTTGATCTTCTTTTACTTTCTTGCTAGAGCTTGCTCGAATTTTTCGTGGCGAAAAAACGTCGCTTTGCGCAAAGAAACCCACCCAAAGGTGAGCCGTCTTTACGCGAGCGATTGAAAAGCATTTTCCTTTTCAGTCCATACTTACTACATGTTCGGGAAAATTCCCTAACGTATTTGGAAAATAAACTTGGAAATCCAGCATATGTTGAAACTTAAAGGCATTAATGCTTTTTAATACTGTATAGCAAGAAATATTAAATGGAACTGAAATCCACAGAAGTAAAGTTTCTAAATAAACAATGCAGAAATTTAGCATCGCCACAAAGAAACCGACTCAAAAGTTCAGTCAAAACTAGATATTCTCTTCACTAGGATAGAAAAGCATTCACAACAATTCTCGGATGTTATAACACTCATTGTCGGTGGAACATTTTGTATGAAAACTAACTTAAAGTAATTTGAAAGAAATCTTTAAAATGATCTTTGCAACTAAAGAGAAAAGTTTTCGAAATAGCCTTAAAATTTCGAATCATAATTTGATCCTCAAGTCTATTTCCAAGCTTTGCACAAACGAAGACTGTTTTTAAAATTATGGATTACCTGAAGGTAGAACAGCAGTGCTCCAATCTTTGCAATTGTACCGGGTGGCCCAAAAAATCTACTCTGTTTGGAGGGCTACTGTGGAGAACGTATTGATGTTTTGCTATCATATTTTGTACTCGAGTACGTCCGAAAAGCAAACTCTAGATTTATAGATCTCACTAAACCTACGAGGGGAATGTTGAAGTATCGAAAAACTGGATCACCCTGTTTTATAAGCGTTCGTATGAAATAAAAGCAATCATCATTAATTCCATTCCATGTTTTGCCTCTATAAGGACCGTCTGCAATTAAAAATAACTTAGGAGTTGATGATTTGCTTTTCATTGAACACCATAAATTGCTAAGCGAATTGAACAGGAACGGCAACAGGTCGTATTAGATCCCGAGGGAAACTTCAATAGGGAAGTGATTTGGGTGTGCCATTTTGGACTCTGAAATCATGCCCCAAAATTTATTAGGTTTTTCATAAACTACAAAACATTATGACATCAATTATTAACCTGCAAAAAAATGATATCATGTTCAAAGTTATGACCTTAAAAAGTTGC
>REGM01000115.1:115845-141702 GCA_004194415.1 Aurelia aurita | reverse complement strand
ACAAGAATAGGAAACAGAATCACTCTTATCATGAAGTCAATGTAAGTACAACTGCGGTGTCTAACTACCCATGAATTAATCCACAATTTTGGGGCACCCGGTAGTTTCACGATTATATTAAAATTTTACCCAAAAAAGAGAGAAAGATGAGAAAATATGACGCAAGTAAATTGCTAGTAAGATGATTTTGATATCAATAAAATCTCATTGTTTGTGAAGTCTAGGGTTGGGTAATGACGTTTTAACAGTTCTAGCAACCAAAAACTATGTTATCTCACTCGAGAAGAGATCTAAACAGCTTTACTGGCGCCATAAGAAAATTGAGCGGCAGCTGCAACTTTGTTCATCGCAGTCCGGCAAAGTTTCCATCACGCTTCCGTCGACGTCTCAAAGAATCTTTGTGCTTTTTCTTGAAATTCTAAAAAGGAAAACATCAGTTGTCAAGATAATGTTTGTAAGAGGAATAGACCTAATCTGCTGAGGTCGTTTCACCTATTTTTGCATTAATGGCACAAGTTTTCATGATCAAAAGATGTTTTATCGAGACATTGATCACTCTTGACTTGAATAGGGCGTAAAACAACCTTAGCTGATTAGTCATATTGTTCGCCAGCCACGCGTAATACTGCCACGTATTAAACGAAAAGACAGTGCTAAAAGAAAGACTTTGGAGAAGCGAATAATTTTCAAACTTGGAACTCTTTTCCCTGCAGGACTTTACAAACAATTTAATTATTTACAATGATATTATTCCAGCCTACCCCTATCTTACTTCACTTGATAATGGGTTTATGGGTTTATGCCCGAAACGTCGTACAAAACAAAACTCTATTCAAAGTACAATTATTAATACTGTATTTGTTTGTTTTTAATGAAATATTGTGCAGCACGCATACAAGAATTTGTGCATTTACGTATTAAATGAGATGCCAATGAAATGTAACAGGGTGCGTAAAAATGTCTTTAGTTTAAAAAATCACTGAAATTCGAATATTCTACCAACGTTAAACTTTCCTATTTCAGGTGTTGCATCAGGGATCAAATCAATTTTAGCCATATTGGCAAAACTGGCAAAATCGTCAAGTTACACCAGCCTTTTTAATGCCGGTGGGTGGAGGAACACCAGCAGGAGTGTGCTTTTGAACCTGGTATTCACCTGGCAAAAAAGAACGATAAAGAGTGCCAACGCGTAAGCGATGGATTACTGCCGCAAGATGGGAACAGAGAAAAAACAGCTTTTGTCGTTCATCATATCTCAGAATCGTACAATAGTAAGAGAGAATAACCACAATTCATATCAAGAATTTTTACATCAGCGATAAAAAGCTATCGCTCTTTATCGCTCACTATCGCTCATTATCGTCAGGAGGGAAATAGGCTTAAGCGGACAGGCTATATCCGGAGTAGACTGTATCAACCTTCAGAAATTTCGACAAACTCAATGAAAATAGCTACTTTAAGCCGGTCTTCCGCTGGGCAAATTTTTCGCGCAAGGTGAATTTTTTCGAGCATAAGCATGCGCAGTTGATATCTGATTCACAAGCTACTTTATCTGGCTGCTGGCTTCAGAGAAAAAATGAGTTTGATCTGCTTTTACTTTCTTGCTAGAGCTTGCTCGAATTTTTTCGTGGCCAAAAAAATTCGCTTTGCGCAAAGAAACCCACCCAAAGGAGAACCGTCTTTACGCGAGCGATTGAAACGCATTTTCCTTTTAAGTCCATACTACATGTTCAGGAAAATTCCCTAACGTATTTGGAAAATAAACTTGGAAATCCAGCATATGTTGAAACTTAAAGGGATTAATGCTTTTTAATACTGTATAGCAAGAAATATTAAATGGAACTGAAATCCACAGAAGTAAAGTTTCTAAATAAACAATGCTGAAATTTAGCATCGCCACAAAGAAACCGACTCAAAAGTTCAGTCAAAACTAGATATTCTCTTCACTAGGATAGAAAAGCATTCACAACAAATCTCGGATGTTATAACACTCATTGTCGGTGGAACATCTTGTCTGAAAACTAACTTAAATTAATTTGAAAGAAATCTTTTAAAATGATCTTTGCAACTAAAGAGAAAAGTTTTTCGAAATAGCCTTAAAATTTCGAATCATAATTTGATCTCCAAGTCTATTTCCAAGCTTTGCACAAACGAAGACTGTTTTTAAAATTATGGATTACCTGAAGGTAGAACAGCAGTGCTCCAATTTTTGCAATTGTACCGGGTGGCCCAAAAAATCTACTCTGTTTGGAGGGCTACTGTGGAGAACGTATTGATGTTTTGCTATCATATTTTGTACTCGAGTACGTCCGAAAAGCAAACTCTAGATTTATAGATCTCACTAAACCTACGAGGGGAATGTTGAAGTATCGAAAAACTGGATCACCCTGTTTTATAAGCGTTCGTATGAAATAAAAGCAATCATCATTAATTCCATTCCATGTTTTGCCTCTATAAGGACCGTCTGCAATTAAAAATAACTTGGGAGTTGATGATTTGCTTTTCATTGAACACCATAAATTGCTAAGCGAATTGAACAGGAACGGCAACAGGTCGTATTAGATCCCGAGGGAAAATTCAATAGGGAAGTGATTTGGGTGTGCCATTTTGGACTCTGAAATCANATTAATGCTTTTTAATACTGTATAGCAAGAAATATTAAATGGAACTGAAATCCACAGAAGTAAAGTTTCTAAATAAACAATGCAGAAATTTAGCATCGCCACAAAGAAACCGACTCAAAAGTTCAGTCAAAACTAGATATTCTCTTCACTAGGATAGAAAAGCATTCACAACAATTCTCGGATGTTATAACACTCATTGTCGGTGGAACATTTTGTATGAAAACTAACTTAAAGTAATTTGAAAGAAATCTTTAAAATGATCTTTGCAACTAAAGAGAAAAGTTTTCGAAATAGCCTTAAAATTTCGAATCATAATTTGATCTCCAAGTCTATTTCCAAGCTTTGCACAAACGAAGACTGTTTTTAAAATTATGGATTACCTGAAGTTAGAACAGCAGTGCTCCAATCTTTGCAATTGTACCGGGTGGCCCAAAAAATCTACTCTGTTTGGAGGGCTACTGTGGAGAACGTATTGATGTTTTGCTATCATATTTTGTACTCGAGTACGTCCGAAAAGCAAACTCTAGATTTATAGATCTCACTAAACCTACGAGGGGAATGTTGAAGTATCGAAAAACTGGATCACCCTGTTTTATAAGCGTTCGTATGAAATAAAAGCAATCATCATTAATTCCATTCCATGTTTTGCCTCTATAAGGACCGTCTGCAATTAAAAATAACTTAGGAGTTGATGATTTGCTTTTCATTGAACACCATAAATTGCTAAGCGAATTGAACAGGAACGGCAACAGGTCGTATTAGATCCCGAGGGAAACTTCAATAGGGAAGTGATTTGGGTGTGCCATTTTGGACTCTGAAATCATGCCCCAAAATTTATTAGGTTTTTCATAAACTACAAAACATTATGACATCAATTATTAACCTGCAAAAAAATGATATCATGTTCAAAGTTATGACCTTAAAAAGTTGCCATTTTAAAAAATGATAGCCCTAAATTTATGGATATTGCTGGAAATTCTGTAAATGATACCTCAAATGTATGGTGTGTTTTTACCGCCAAAAATCAAATATTAAATTTTCAGTACTGATTAAATTTTCAACAGCCCAAATTGGGCACACATTGTCATATTCTACACCAGAAAATTGGAGCTACGTTATTTTCCAACTCATTTTTCATTTTTGTGTTGCCATCTAATTTATGAAAATAATCAATAACTTTTTCACGACGCCATCCAAACGCAGAATCATATTTTTTGGACCACCCGCTATCTAATGATAAAACTCAGAATTAATTGGTTACCTGACGAATATTCTCACGCGTTTCTTCCAAAAAGCTTTCCAGCTCTTCCAGTGGCAATGTCCTCATGAAAGCTGCCGGTCCATCTAGATAACAAAGACGGAATAATTAAAAATACATATGACGTGGGTGTGCTATTGTGAACTTTGAAATCATACCCTAAATTTATAAGCTAATTTATAACTAATAACTTGTCATCTACAGGGTGTCCCAAAAAGTGTCCGACTTTTAAATTTGAATAAATCAGAAAGTATTTGATTGATATCAAGCATTTAGGTATTATTTGAAAGATCAATGTAATTTTCTGCTGAGACTATTGCGGTTCAAATTTGATAAATTTCAAGAAGTCCTGGAAGTTGTGGCGTGTTTTTCACCTTTACTCTACTATTGTCTAATGTTACATTGATAGTAACTGTTGGAAAACAAAACTAGCTTTCTTCTCAGTTGAACTAAATGGTGCTAGTTTCTTTCTTTGAAACTGAGTAACTCAAACTACTAGAAATCTAATTGCTGTCACTGGTAAGGGGGTCTGTTACCCAAGTTAGTGCAGCTATGCTTTATGTCAAAATGGACCTTGCAATGTACAGAGTTAGAGAAAAGAACATTATTGCCTGGTTTGAAAAGAATAATTGTACGGAGTTGCGAATAATACTTAAGAAACTGCTTAACTGTCTGAGATGCATGCACTTTGGAAACCGAAAATTTGGAATACGGACCGAAAACTTGAAAAAAGTTAACCTATTCAACATCAAGAGGCTAGAAAGACTGTGCTCTTCATAGCCAACTTTTAGTTGCCCCCCCCCCCAATCTTGCAGTATGTGAGATTCTTAAAAAATTTCGCAAATTAGTAAATTACATTCTCAGGTTTCTAAAAGTATTTCAATTGTATTTTTCTAGACTATCTGGACAAGACTATTTAGAGATTAGAAAAACAATGGAGAATAGCAGAGTAAAGAGTGAAAAAACAACGTAAAAATAAGCCTCAACTTTAAGGGGCCCCCGGTTTCTTAAAATTTGCCAAATTCCAAATACAATAGACTCTACGGAAAATTGCTTGGCTCAGCTCTCAAATGATACATACATGGTTCATATACATAGAATATTCTCAGATTTATTCAAACTTAAAAGTCCGGCACTTTTCTTGGGACACCCTGTATAAACCATACCTCAACATTTATATGTTTAAATATAAAAGTTAGATAAATTTATCAGGAGTAAATATTCCTCCAAAATTTTAGAATTTTTGCTCGATAACCAATGAACCTGGTCCTCATGAGATTAGTCGAAAATAAAGATCTTGCATCCATTGCTATTAAGACGTTGCTCCTTTATCTATCATCACCTTTTTTCGTTATCTTGGCTTTTCTTTCATCCGCTTCTATTTTGTTCGTCATGCAATGTCATGTCACATTACTAGAGTATTTAACCACGCTCGATTGCTGAGTGATTATTATTATTATTATCATTATCAATTTATTTAAAGTAGGTATACAATATAAATAGCTATAAAATAAGAGCGAATTCAAGCCTACTATCTAACAAAGTAAAATTGCTTAAAAAGAAAGACAAAATACAATACGTAATAGTTAGTTACAAATATATATACATATATATATACAGACAGATTTTTACAATGTTTATAATTTTCCCCAATATTTACAGTGTTTTCTAAAATAGTTCAGAACAAAATAGTTCTAATAGTTCTGAAAACATAGAGCTACTTTTCAGCAGCATATTAAGTATCATGCACAAACCGGGTGAGTAAAAAAAAAGGTAAAACGTTTGCAAGCCTGCTATTTGCTAGATATTCATCAGATTCCTTCAAACTGATTCTTCTTGTGTAGCTAACATGTTAACTTAGATAATAAAATTTGGTTCGTTAAAATCGGTTATACTATATTGTTCTTAAGACTACGTTCACACGATGCCGGCACATTTTGAAAACGGTGAAAAATGTGACGGTAGCAAAATTTTAGCTAGCGTTCACACGCTACCGGCACAATTTGAAAATGATAGGAAATTTGACGGTAACAAACTTGTTGCAATCTCCCCAAGAATTTGATGCCAAAGAAATGTACCTATACTTTAAGAATCGATCAGCCTCGTTTCGAAAGCGTTGAAAAATGTCCCGTTTTCATCTTTTTCGAGTTTCACACGATGCCGTTTTCAAAATGTGCCGGTTAGAGTTCCGTTTTCAAAATCTACCGTTTTCAAAATCTGCCGGCAAAAAATGTGCCGTTTTCGTGTGCCTATCAGTCACATTTTTCATCGTTTTCAAATTGTGCCGGTATCGTGTGAACGCAGTCTAAGTTACAAACGATTTAATAACTGTGTTTCCTCTTGGAATCCTTCAGAACAGGATTAAACTCTGGATCAAACTTTCTAACATGTAAGCTCCACAGCGATGAAAATAAAACTCAATCGGACTTTCTTATTGCATCGTCAATCTGCTATGTAGTTATAGAACCTATTATTCTTGTAGGCTCGGGAATTTTTTCAGCCGTTTTTCAGCAGTTTTCAGTATCGTCAGGTTGAATTGTTAGCAAATTTGATCAAGGATTCTAGGCCTGTTTTGAAGGACCCTGAGGCGAAACAGTTTATAAAGTCGCTTGTAAGTGAGAACGATAAACCTATTCTGACAAACTAACGTTTTGTATCTAAGTTGACATGATACCCACACAATGATGATCAGTTTTCATGAATCTGATGAATAGCTAGCAACCTACAGGCTTGCAAACATTTTAACTCTTATTCAGTCATCATGTAATTATGCTAAATTCCAAAAAGTTACATTGTTTAAGAGACCAGAACACATAAAAGATCTGATGAAACATACCAATGGTATTTGATTCAAGTCTCGGGTCGCTCGGCGTGAAGAAAAATCTTCTATAATCACTAACTGGAATTGATTCCGGCTCCTCAGACTGAGTGTTCTTTGCAGTATCTTTGAAATAATCATCACAATTATCCTCTTTGTCAGAACTTAGTTTAGCTAGCTTCGGTTTCTTTATCACGCTGGGGGCTATGACATCATTTACTGACGGGTGGTCTTCGACAGGACTCCCTGCTACAGGATCGCTCAGGAAGGTGAAGGAACTCGACGTCTGAAATAGATACGAATATAGCAATAGTGGGGTTAGCAATAGGGGTTTATTCAAGGCGATTGGCGAGGAAATCTAGTTGATGGTTACTCATTTTTAGTGTATTCTATTCTATTCTATTTCATTTTATTTACTTCAACAGGGTCAAAACATTCAGTATATTATTACAATTAACTGACTGCCAATGTGCCATGCTTAAAGACATGCCTAATGTAATTGCATGATACATGAATCTAATTAAGAATTCAACTTTGGGATCTTATAGAAAAGACAATTTTTATGCAGAGAAAAGGACTCAGAAGTGATACACAAGTGCACAAGACCTTAAGACATCTTTGTTTGTGCCTAAGCTGGTGCTTGGAAGAATTTTTTCTTCGTATTGTTAGCAATGCTTTTCCAAGGCAGAAAATTGGTTGTCCAGGTTTTTGAACAGTCTCTGCATGAGTCCTTGTTGAGCGGTGGTGTGTGGTTGTTGTTGTAGTTGTATAGCGAAGCAAAGGGCTCTTGTCGTAAGTCTACCTCCCATCAAACGATCCTGCTTTGTCAACAATTCTTGAATCTCATACACAAAAGTAAAAATCGCAGATGAGACTTTCCTTAGCAAACAACGCAATTGACACACACTTCCAAACTCATTATCATGTTCTAACTTTCAACATTATGATCTTGACCGTGATAATTACTTGAATTTTGTCGTAGTAAAGTAGTAAGAATGCAATAGAAACTGTGACAGCTGACCTGATTCCCAAAGAGATTTTTTAACGAAGGGGTCACATCAAAAAAGGCTTCTTTCGAAACGTCGGGCTGTGGTTTTTCTTTGTTTTCGGTTTCACCTGTTTCTTTCCCATCATCTTCTTCGTCATCACTGTCATTAGATAGGTCTTCTGCAATTGTGTACTGTAAGTGTTCTTTATTGAGTGGATCATACCGTACGGGCTCTTGATATACATCAGAAGAATGATTTTCTCGTCTGTAGCAAAAACACAAATAAATTAAGTACCACAGAAACCAAACCATAAGATTTTAAGTCTAAAGTATAAATTTTAGGAAAAAACTTTTGAGCGAAATTGATCAAATGGATGAATTTCAAAGATTGTTTGCTTAAATTCACTGATTCAAATAAAAAAACTTTAATAAAACCAGCATAGATACTTCTGTAAACCATTAGGTGTCATAAAAGCGATCGCAATAACACATTGGTCTCAAAGCTTTCGCTCGGCCATATACCTTTTAGCTATTCTACATCGTTTGCAAAATCGCTTGTAGCTTGAGAACGCTGCGCCCGATTCTGATAAAACTAAAGGTTCGTATCAAAACTGATATGTTAGCTACCCAAAGTCTTGCCCAGTTTTATAGGAATCTAATAAATATTTTTCTAACTCACCCAGTACATGTGATTAACGGGTAATAGTCCTGCAAATTAGTGGAAGTAATGTGCGTTTTATGGAAAAAGCATGAAAATTGGTACACCTATAGAATTTTTCAAGCTTAAAAAGCCTCAATATGGACCCATCCAAAATAATTCAAAATGGCAGCAAAATTCAAGATGGCGGCTAGAAGGCCTAAAAATTTCATTACATTGGCGCAAATTTGCTTGTTTTGTGATAAAAGCAAGACAATTGGTACAACTACTGCATTTTTCAAGCTTAAAAACCTGCATATAGACCCAACCAAAATAATTCAAAATGGCGGCAGAATTCAACATGGCGGCCACAATGCCTAAGAATGCAATTAAATTGGCGCAAAATTGCGTGTTTTGTGATAAAAGCATGAAATTTGGTACAACTAGCTAAAAAAAATAACGAGACATTTTATTAGGTACCCTAGTGGAGTAGAATTTATCCCAAGTAAAATATCCTTTTGCCAATGCATAATACCGACCCTTCATTGTGTGCGTTGGTTTTTCTATTATCGACTATAACAAACTTTCGTTTTGAAAAGAAATGAAAACTCAATGAAATAATGGAGTGCCAGTCTTTCTGTCCGTTTCCTGTGAGTAAAATGGCTATGTGCGGATGGATTTGGAGCTTTTTGATTATCTCACAAATTATTATCAATCTTCCCCTGTGGAAGCATAATTTTGCCGCACACTTTCGTTAAGCTGTCATTTATCGTAAAATTAGGAAGCTATGCTAATTTTCTCAATTTTTTGCTTATATGTCATCAAAATTCTCAATTGCAATCTAAAAGGGAATGTAAGCATAGAAAAGTGGCTCAAGCCACTTGCGGTTAAATTCTAGCCAATCAGATATCAGTATTTCCTGTTGACGTAGTTGAGTTACCCAAATATGGTGCGGCGCATGTCAAAGTCTATTGTCTTTGCACGGCTATTTTTATCAAAGGCTTGTATATGCTTACATTCCCTTTAACAATCAATTTTTCACGAGGTTGGAAAGATTTTTGAAGACAGCAAGCGTACGAAATTTCAACTTGGTCTACCATTGCAATATCAAGCTATCGTAGTTTCAACTTTGCAGGGTTTTTCATCTTTTGCAATTCACAGATAGACCACAAATTTCTAAAACGCTAAAGCTTAGTCAACACTACAAAGTTAGCGAACAAAATTGTCAAACAACAGCAAAAGAATGATTTGCAATGAAAATTTGCCTATCAAATCAAAATGCCATCTGCAACAAAGTTCTTCTCCTATGCGCTTTCTGCCTCAATGTGACAAATACTCTACAGTTCTTCTCTAAACAAGTCCGTGCTGAGTGAAATATGTTTGTGTAAAACAGATGTTACGTCACGGCTAAGATTTTCAGTTATTTTGAATATCTCCTGAACGTCGATTTGGGTATTTTAACAGTCTACGTTTACAGGTTTATAAACAGTCAAATATTCAAACTAACGAATTCTAAACTACGTTTTTAAACTTTCCTTCCCAGTCGCTTTCGATTATGCTATATGCGGTTCACAGTGATGAGAAGAGAAAGGTCATTTGGTAGTGCAAAACTGACTATAGCCTTGCAGACCAAAACCATAACAGACCATACTGAAAGTATTTACGTCAGACACTATTGATAATGTAAAGCGTCCTATAATAACCGGAAGATGTAAGGAAATTCAAGCCCAGTTTTGTCTCGCAATTAGCAAAGTAGTAACTAGCTTTTACAATTGGCAAGGAAGGGCTCGAATTTGGCCACAGTTTCATCATCCGTTTTTCTTTCATAAGAAATTCGTTCACAAGTAACTGCTTCTAAAGTAGGCCTAGCCAAAAAGTTAAGAAACTATCGTAGTTCGTTTTGATAAGCACCATGAAATTTCTTAAATATACAAACGATGCTTGTTGTTAAATACTTTGCTTAAATTTGAACAAGGCTTGTNATTAGCAATTTCAAGCAAAGGGATTATTTATCTACGGCCTTTTAGTCAAGCCACGATCGTAAATAAAGCAGCCCGCACAAAGATGCATAGAAATACACGTAGCTACCTCACTTGCTGTGCATGCAAATGTAGTTCTTATGAGAAGACATGAGCATATATCGAAAGAAGAAGGCTCGATCTAACTAATTCATAACCCAAAAATTACGCTATGAACTACTCTTAAGCCGCGTTCACACCAAACGATTTTCAATACTCGGAACGACTATGTGCTAAAATAGAATTTTGAGCACTTTTTATCAATAATCGTTTAGAATTCACGTCAAACAAAGTTAATCGTTTCAACTTTTCAGCTTTCGAAAGATTTTCAGTTTTTTCAAGCTAACGATTTATTTTTAACGAATTTTTTAACAAACTTTTTTATATTAATCGTTCCAATAATCGTACGATTTTGTGAACGATTATCCCAAAAAAACATCGCTTGACGTTCACACTGAACGATTAGTGCAAATCTTTGTGCTTGAACACCAATGATTATTTTAATCGTTTAGTGTGAACACAGCTTTAACAGCCTCTTTTCACATGCTCAACGAATGAGTTAGGAGGTTAGCTACCCATGTTTTTAGCGCATCTTTTGCGGTCAGCATTATTTATATTCATGGCTTGGCTAGTCGGACGTAGCTGTTCCTTTGTTTACAGTCGCTAACCATTTCGTATCGACATTGCATTTAAAAGCAACAGATGCTATGCTACTGTTACAAAATCTGCCCTAGTTACGCGAAAGCCAATAGCAGTGGCATCCATTTGAAGAGTCCTGAGGGAAAACCAACTCTGACTGCATGACGCTGGTTTTTCGGCTTGTGAAAAGATGATCTTGTTCTGCTAATGATCTGAAGCCTGTTACTTTCATAACACTGGCAAAACATATCAAGCGTTGAAAGTTCTTTAAACGAGGTGGTCCTTTTTAAAAAAATTCTGTACAAATTGCCCATAAATAGGGAACAGAAAGGCTGATTTTAGCAAACTAACTCTTCTGCAGTTATGTTTGTCTCTCTTCTACATGATAAAGTTTTAACCAGCGGGATATTTCATATTCAAACTATATGCCGAAAAACGCCCCACTTTTCTACTCGCCCAGTAAAATGCTGAAAAGATAGCGTTAAGAATAACTCACATTTGCGGCATTTTTCTAAACGCTGTCCAGAAGCGCCTCGTGTTTAAATACATACCAGCCGTACTTGGATAGGCGCAAATCTTAACTGGGCAACGGAAATAAAGCACTGTTTGCCAAACATTTGTGATTTGCTTGTCAAGCAAAACGTTTGTAAGTTTGGCCACCTCGCAAAACATTGCTTGACAAACATTCTTTGGTTGTGACAAGCAGATAAGTTGTTTTACTTTTTCAAAATATGCCCAGCCAATCCTGTTTAATTCTGCTTGTGAAGCAAAGTTTTGCGACGTGACCAAGCACGGGGGAAAACATTACTTTGACAAGTAAATCGGACATGTTTGGCAAAAACAATGCTTGTTCGTTTGGACAAGGCATTAAAGTGTGAATGCAGCTTTGACGCTTTAAGATAACTTACGGTGTCTTTCGCAAATTCTTCTGAGAAGATTTTGTACCGAGAAGCCGATCCAGAATGGATAGTGCTCTCGATCTTTCACCTTCGACATCACCTAGGCTGGGCGAGTCACCATTTTCTGGAACAGTTTCCATTTTTTCAGTTTCCAAACTCTTTGGCGCATTTGCATCGTCCAAAAATCTTTCATCTAGTTTGAATCGTTCATCTAATCCCACACGCTGTTGTAGCTTCCATAGCTGCAATGAATTCATTATTGACGTAATTAAAATGTTATCGTTATTCAGGTTATATTTCACTAATCAGGTGATACTAAAGCATGGATAAAAAATATTCGTTTCTGATTTGCGTTCCAACCAATACTATACACAAATGGAAAACTTAAAAGACAGTGATCAAAGCGTACATTTCTTTACTTCGGGTATTTTGAAACACTGATAAATATGATAGAATCCTCCACAAACAGATAATCAAAAACACGTTTGCAAAGACAGTACTTCCGTGCAATAATGACTCCCAAATTAACGTTCTTCGTCCATGCTACCATCAATAATATTTTATGTAAACGAAGATATTGATAAAAGATAAAATATAAACCTTGAATATAATGATTAGTTAATTTTAATTTTAATAATTATATTCAAGGCTTATATTTTATCTTTTATCAATATCTTCGTTTACATTTGAATAATTATAGCCGCACGTACAAACAACTGATACAATAATATTTTATCTTGATATTACGTAAACGATTTTCACCGAGCTGAATAAACTAAAATTTCATATTTAAGTTAACCTTTTTCTACTTGCAAGTTAACTACATCTGTATAATTTTGCAAACACCTCACGTTTATTCCTCACTAGGCAGAAGATTATAAGTTGAAATGAATTTTCTAAGAGTAGCAAGATGTTTTCAAGTCAACTTTCTGCAAAGTTGGCAAAGCAATAGCTCGCATTGATTGGGTTCTTAGATGGAACAAAACGTGGCAAGAACTATCTGTTATAGTTTTGCTGAAATTAGACGGNCCCCCCCCCCGGGACAGAACGTATTCATTTCTTATTTGCGTTCCAACAATACTATACAAAAATGGAAAACTTAAAAGACAGTGATCAAAGCGTATTTTTCTTTACTTCGGATATTTTGAAACACTGATACATTTGATAGAATCCTCCACAAACAGAAAATCAAAAACATGTTTGCAAAGACAGTAATTCCGTGCAATAATGACTCCCAAATTAACGTTCTTCGTCCATGCTACCATCAATAATATTTTATGTAAACGAAGATATTGATAAAAGATAAAATATAAACCTTGAATATAATGATTAATTAATTTTAATTTTAATAATTATATTCAAGGCTTATATTTTATCTTTTATCAATATCTTCGTTTACATTTGAATAATTATAGCCGCACGTACAAACAACTGATACAATAATATTTTATCTTGATATTGCGTAAACGATTTTCACTGAGCTGACTAAACTAAAATTTCATATTTAAGTTAGCCTTTTTCTACTTGCAAGTTAACTACATCTGTATAATTTTGCAAACACCTCACGTTTATTCCTCACTAGGCAGAAGATTATAAGTTCAAATGAATTTTCTAAGAGTAGCAAGATGTTTTCAAGTCAACTTTCTGCAAAGTTGGCAAAGCAATAGCTCGCATTGATTGGGTTCTTAGATGGAACAAAACGTGGCAAGAACTATCTGTTATAGTTTTGCTGAAATTAGACGGTCAACAGGGAATGCTGAGTGGCATACCGTCATTGTTGACCATTCTGCAGCTGCTAACCAGGATTGGACAACGAGTTACCTACAGAACGAAGGTGCTGTGGCGCCGTGTTGTAATCCACTGACTTTGCAGCCAGACTCCGCTTGGCGCTAAAAACCGCAACTTCACCTTCACCTTCACGCGACGAAAATCTGGCACCGAAGTACCAAGAAAAGAAATGAATACCTTTTGGCCAGTAGGCCCTTCAAATTGCGGCCTGATTTCAAATCTTTCTCCCTCATCATTTGCGCTGTCTTCTTCCTCTGAACTTGAAAGTCCAAGCCATGACAGCGCTGCTTTCCCTTTGATTTTCTAAAAATAAAAAAATGCGAATGTTTGAGTATTTTCTGTGTTTATCGTCTTTTCTGTGACCCCTCGGCTCTTATACCACAACTTCAACGTCCTTCGTGCCAATGTTTTTGAAGAATCGTACGGGGAAAAAGTCTCACAAGGAATTTCATGATCCAGCAGATTTCCAGAATATTTTCAAATCAATAGACCTTCTCACAAATTATTTTCATTTCGAAGCAAAGGTTGCAAATCCCAGCACAGCCAGAAATTTACACCGTGCCTAGTTTGATGCAATACGCGCACAATACCATTCCATGCATTGCTGATAGAGATGCACGCTTTGGGGATTTAGCCCCACATTATATTAAGGCATCAAGGTTGTATTTAAAAAAAAAGCGACGAAATTTGTGAGAAAGTCTATTCTCAAGAATCATCATCTAATACCAAGAAAAGAGTTTGATGATCTAACGTTCTTTCGTAGATGCTAATGATAACTGTCAGCGATTTTAAATTTCTAAACTTTCCGTCTTCCCTGCCTTTCTAATCTGATTAGCTTAAAATTTTGCTGAGGTCCGTTGGAAATCTTAGCTTCAACGGTCAGCGCACTAATTCAGCCCAAGAAAAACATGATCATGCCAAAAATAAGAAATTATGAATAGGGTCCTAAGATGTGATCAAAACGATTTATTTTGAATTTGCATGGATGGGATGTAGTATAAAATTCAAAATGCTGGATCCCAGTATAAAAAACCGGTAATACAACGAACCTCCCGTTACAAAGAACTATTCCCTTGGTGTTTTGAATAGTAAAAATTCGTTGTAATTTTTCTCGATTTAACGAACTCCCGACATAACGAACTCTTTCTGGTTCCCTTAAAAGTTTTTATACCGGGATTCAACTGCATTGATAATGTCTAGTAATAGATTAAAAGTTTGTGGTAGCACAACACTTAAAATTATATTTAAAAGCGAAACCATTTTAATCAGACTGCAAATATTTCCGGTAAGAGTCAATGCAAATTTTCAAGTGGTGCTGAACGATTTTCTGGTTTTCAGGTTTCCAGGTATGAAATCAGCAGGAAATAATGGGCTTTCAGATGAAAGAAATAGATCTCTGTATGATTTGAAACAAAAAAGTGACTACAAGTCGCAAGGGAGAAAACATGCGTTTCTGAGCTAAAATTTTACAGTCTCTCCAAATTGAAACTCCATTCTTTAATATTTTTCAATATATGTCTATAAGACAATGATCTGATGAGTAGTATGAACACACCCCTTTGTCTGTAATCGCAAATTGCTTTCTTCTGGCGTGTCAATCAAACAAGCAAGGTATGCTTTCGTTGTAAAATAGTGCCTACTGATCGATTCTTCTTTGTAAGATATAAATCACCTACCTCAGTGGAAGTGTTTGCGTTGCTTTCAGCAATGCCTGGCTCATCTGGTACAGAATCAGCGCATTCAGCATCATCAAAACTACCAAATTTAACATGCTTCTGATCATTCCTTTGAGGGTCAACATTTTTCAGTGCAGCCTGGACAATCTCTTTCTCTTTCCGCTCCTTCGCGGATTTTTCCATAAGAGAGTCTAAACGCTTTTCTTCAGATAATTTCTTTTTTGGAGAGTCCTTGACTAATTCCTTAGATCGTGGACATATTTCCAAAGTCTTATCAGAAACAACAACTTTTTCAAGTCTTGAATGATTAGCCTGTTTGTGATCGGTAGAAGATTTTATTGCCTCCAATTCTATCATCTCGCTGTTACAGTTAGGAAATTCTTTGTGGGATTTATGATTCTCATTGTCATTTTCATCATCTTCGTCTTCACTACCCTCTGAACTGCTAGCTGAATTTGCCTTGAAATCATTTGAGTCATCTTCGTCTTCACTACCCTCTGAACTGCTAGCTGAATTTGCTTCGAAATCATTTGAGTCTCCGTTTTTGAAAGGACCTTCACCTCCTTGAATAATGTCTTCCTCGTTGTCACTTTCCATATCTAAGTCTTCGTTGTCTTCTGAACTGGTAGATGAATTTACTTCGAAAAGGTTGATGAAAGAATCTTTATCGTTTTGTATAACTGGAACATTGTCATCTTCGTCACTGTCACTACCCTCATCGCTACTACTAGCTGAAGAATCATTACTAACAACTTCTTCATCGCTAGTATCTACGCTATCGGTTTTATCGTCGTCACGATTATCATCCTTTGGTATCGACAATAAAGCACTGCCGTTACTGTTCTCTACTGGCGATTTAGAGCTGAGTAAAAATTTATTAAAACTTTCCATTAAAGATTTATTTCCTCTTAAATCATCAAAATTAATTTCACTATCAGGAACACTCTTTTTGCAGTCACTTCCAACAGAGGTATCTTTTGTAGTTGCATCTATGGGTTTGCTTTCGTCCTTGCTGTTACGAATTTGAGATATAATGCTATCACTTAGTTTTTCCTTGTCCTTAATCGATTCAGCATCACTACTTTCCATCGAGACATCTGAATCTTCATCTTTATCGTCTGCATCTCCACTTTCACTTATACTAGAGTCTTGATCTAGCCGCCCACGTGCACTTTCCTGAAATGTGGAAGAATCACCTTCCGAAAGTGCATCCAAAGAATTGTCAGTCTTGCTGGACTTGCACGCTCTTTTTACTTCTTTGATTTTCTTATTTCCTTGAAGATTCCAAGTCAGATTTTCCATTTGATCATTTTCAGTCTCATTTTCTACAGCTTTAAAAGAAGTCTTTTTGGACTTTTTAATTTTCTTATTTCCTGGAATATTCCACGTTAAACTGCCAATTTGACCATTCTCATCTTCATTTTCTAGGGATTTTATTTTCTTTAACTGATGGCAATGTTTTGATGGGTCAAATTTAAGCACTTTGGCTCCCTTAGATCGTAAGTAAACAACAGGCAATGGCCGACCATATTTGCCAACAACCCAGTTCGTCTTATCTTTGATCTTTGATCCAGGTGTAACATGCTTCGTTTTTAAAACCGCTTCTTCCATTTTGTCATAAAGTTCTTTGTGTATCTCCGAAGTAATTGGGTCTTCTGCTTGAACACTTTTCACTTCTTGCCATTCTCTCTGCAATCTAGAAAAAAGATTCCAGAATTGAAGAAACTCACGAAATGAAAACCTCCCAATTTCTAGCAATCTGCAATCAAAGGTACAGTATCATTTCGTTATAAGTTATTGATTTCAATTAACAAAGTAGCTAACAATGACTTCGACTTACCCATCAAAGGAAGGTTATCAATTGTATGTCATCACCCACCACTAAACTCCCTAAAGTCTTCTACATTAACTGAAAACATTTTCGGTATAATTTAGTTTCGGTGAAACCTGGTCACCAAAATTTAAAATGAGAGTTTCGGTCACTGAAAATTTTCATTGGTACCAAACAAAGTGAAATACAACTTCTATATTTGCAAAGATGTCATGTGTTTCATAAACCAATTCATAAAAACTACAAATTCCATCGATCCATTTAATCTTGCATCGTGATTAAATCTTTGCAGATGATATTACCTCCCCCTAATTCTATCAGATGCCGGAAGTTTTCTCTATTTTAGCATTCAAACGCCATACGATACGGAACTTCACTTCTACTTACGCTTGTTCTAGTTCATTAATAGCTGGCTAGCAGGTTTTTAATTTTCACTGAAACCCTTTCTACATTTTTACCGAAATTTTGGAAATCCCTACCGAAATTAAATTCACGGAAATTAAAATTACCAAGATATAGCACCGAAATTGTTTTACATAATGTATTCCCTTAGCTTTGTTTTTTAAGGTATTGTCTCTCAGGATTGCTTGTCAACAAATACATTTACTTGTTCATTGTGTGCTGTTGTAACTTTGCATCCTGAAAGTGAAACAATATTATTGCTTCCCAATGTCAATAATGATTTAACAAAACGTGGCCTACGGTTGTCCATATGACATAATTAAACTAGAATCGGATGTATTTTTTAACTCAACTGTCGATAAAATTGTCTACTGGAATGTCGTAGTTGAAATTTAGCATGGAAATGACTATCATTGCAATTGTTTTCCTTCTTCCTGAATGCTGTCAAATGGTTGAAGTTCCAGTTCAGCACTTCAATAATGAAATTAAAGGCTAAAGGGGCTGGATAAGGAATCCTCAAGGAACCATTTCTATTTGTAATTTTTGATAAGCTTTGAGAATTATCTTTGTTCTGATTACAAATAACATCTCCAAATGTTTTGAGATTGCTAAATTATAAACGGACTCCAGAAAATATCTTTTGCCCAACACCAGCCTGTATCTAGCTATAGATTCGCCTGGGTGCTGACTCGACTGTTATTCTTCTATACAGTCCATTGATCATAAATTTTGTTGTCTGTCCTACAAGGATAAACTAGTCGAGTCCGCATGCAGACTAGCTAAATATCTCTCCTTTTTTTAATTTAAAGGCTCTCGTTCAACCAGCATCCTTTGCGCGTAGATTTCTATTGAGGCAGCCATTTTCGTAGACCACAAAAATGTTCATTTTCGCAAAACAGAGCACGCAAAGGACCATGGTTGGATAAGAGCCCTTAATTACTTACAAAAGAATTTCTCTTTTCAAAATGCGACTATTGGTGCACTAAACTTTTGGATTTGCTTACAATTTTTTCTGATCCAACACATTAAATTTCAAGGTAAATGCTCGTCAATAAGGTAAAAACTACTCACAGTCTGACATATAAAAAAGAAGATTTATTCAGAATTCCTACCTTTTTTCATAGCGCTCCTTAGCCAATTGGATTTTGATCTCTTTACCCTTCCATCTGCATTTATTGTATTCTGAGAAACCTGAAAGAAAAAGGCATATTTGCAAGTGGATCAAAAAAGTTTCGGCGTTTGAAAAATTACTAAAATTAGAAAATTCAATTAATTTTCAATTTTTCTTTTTGGGGCGTTGTATCAAAGATCAAATTAAATTTAGGGATATTGATTATCTTATCAACGGATTTCAAGTAGCGAAATTCTGAAGTTTTAGTAGCTACCTAGTATGAAGTATACTACGAAATTGCACAAAAATTTGAGCAGATATATCTCTTTTTCCATTTGAATTCTGTAATATGGTTAATAATGCCAGAAATTAATCTCGTGATCATGTAAAAATTGAGAGCTAATGTGAAATCGTAGGATTTAGAATCCTGGAAAAGATTTATGATTTCTTCTAAAGCGCATGGCTCAAAGCATGGGTATTCAAGCTATTATTTCAAAGTCTTTCGTATAATTTACCATAATTGTTATTATTTTCAAAAATAATTTGGCCTTTGATATAACTGAAAAAGAAGAAATTTTAAAAATAAGTAGCAAAGCAAAGTTTCACGAATTTTCAAACACCAAAACGTTTTTTTCTAAATCAACCTGCAGAGAGCAAGGAAATGTGGAGCTGCAGGATTTCAACAAGCATAGGAGTTCACAGTCGAAATTCAGTGAGTTATAATTCGTTGCAAAATGTGGTTGTAAATATTTTTTGTAATTTTAGTTTTCACAAACATTTCAGTAAGTTATTCTATTAGTAAGTTCAATTTATTGATGTATTATGAATTTCCCAAGTTAGATGTGATGCTTAATGCTAAGCGCATTATGGTAAATGATATACTTAATACAATAGCCGTGGACGCTCAAACGAACAACCCATTTCATTAAAAGTGAGTCTGGTGTCATGAATGATTGATATCTCCAAATTAAACTCTTGCTGAGTAAAAACACATGGGACGTTTGTATCTTGATCCTTCGACGAGGATCAGCACAAGTGTGTTGGCCATAGTTTTAGGTGACGAGCGAGACAGACTAAAGTGGTTACAATATTTCTTGCTTAAAACGGCCATTCATTTCCATATTTATCAGCGATCTTGTCATGAACAGTTGTCCAAAAAGTAGCATGTTTCTCTAGAGATGAAAGAAAAAGAGTTGCGTCCTTCCTTTACGCCAAAAATGATGCATGCCGTGTGTTGTTTCTTTGCNTTTTCTAAATCAACCTGCAGAGAGCAAGGAAATGTGGAGATGCAGGATTTCAACAAGCATAGGAGTTCACAGTCGAAATTCAGTGAGTTATATTTCGTTGCAAAATGTGGTTGTAAATATTTTTTGTAATTTTAGTTTTCACAAACATTTCAGTAAGTTATTCTATTAGTAAGTTCAATTTATTGATGTATTATGAATTTCCCAAGTTAGATGTGATGCTTAATGCTAAGCGCATTATGGTAAATGATATACTTAATACAATAGCCGTGGATGCTCAAACGAACAACCCATTTCATTAAAAGTGAGTCTGGTGTCATGAATGATATCTCCAAATTAAACTCTTGCTGAGTAAAAACACATGGGACGTTTGTATCTTGATCCTTCGACGAGGATCAGCACAAGTGTGTTGGCCATAGTTTTAGGTGACGAGCGAGACAGACTAAAGTGGTTACAATATTTTTTGCTTAAAACGGCCATTCATTTCCATATTTATCAGCGATCTTGTCATGAACTGTTGTCCAAAAAGTAGCATGTTTCTCTAGAGATGAAAGAAAAAGAGTTGGTCCTTCCTTTGCACCAAAAATGATGCATGCCTTGTGTTGTTTCTTTGCCATAAAACTAGAGCAATTTTCATCGTTCGGATTTTAACATTGGCATCGTAATTAGTTCCAATTCTAGCCTTCTTCCGGTGCAAATCACCTTCATCAATTTTATCGCTCAAAACCATGGAACAGTTTGACCGATTTCAACCTCATATATAAAATGTACATATAGAAAATGGGCCACTTTTCTATGCAGTAGACAGTTAGCAGAGACAACTGAGTGATTTCACATCCATGTAAACTGGTAAACGTGCCATGTTTGTAGACTGAACTGATTTCAATGAAAATTTTTTGTTAAAGAGAAAGATTGCAGCCCTGTTGAATACACAACATCTCTTGACCAAGCTTGAATTTGCAGTCACCGAAAGAACGATTGCATTCGACGTAGCTGGTGTTCCAAACAGATATATTAGCGTTTACCAAGATACAGAATAGTTATGTCAAAAGAACAATGAATTATGGACCGATTTCAATGAATTTCCTATCGCTCTGTAAGAGAATGGCTAACTTAGATTTAGAAATATTTATTTCACTCAAATCAACCATAATGTTTTAGTTTTACAAGTTTTTTCTGTGGGTTTTTTTCTGATTATGTTATGTGATTGTGATTATGAGTCAAAGAGGACTGGCAATTTCGATAGTATTATGCCTGAGTTTCAGTTTGAAAACAGCAATGACAACATCCTCCAGTGTGCAAAACAAGTGATAAATATGTGTCTGTTACATGTAAAAGTATATGGGTTGCATAAGAAGGTAAATATGAATAATACAATTGTCATTCTTCTAAAGCCGGAAATTTGTTTGGAAGATCATTCAAGACTTTTCAAAAACAGCTTTCAGGTGAGATGTTCCAGGACTCTAAAATGGCATCACCGATTGCAGGAAAATTGTATTAGGTTATGTTAGGTCATAATAGTATTTTAATTTTTGTAAGTTTTTGTAATGGAGGGCCCCTTGAAAATCAGTATTGCTGAAGGGCTACCCTCCTTAAATATTTGAAATAATAATAATAATAATAATAATAATAACAATAAATTTCTGCATCTAAGTTAGCCTTTTACTACAATAGGATTAGTAATTAAATAAAATCCATGCATAACTGGTAATTGTAAGTCCCCACAAATATCAATACATCATTCCGTGACACCTGGTAAACTCATGTATAACACCACATTCTTTAACTTTCAAATCATCACAAATAATAACTTACATTTGTTGACGGCTTCAGTTGTGGCATTGATGTCAACGTATGCAAAGGTCTTTAAAATGTCACCTAAAAAGAAAATTAAAGCTGCATTCATACCAACACTAAATGGTCAGAATTACAAAAATTAATGGGTGGGCCAAAAAATGTAACCTCCAACATAAAAAATTCTGAAAAACTTTCTGAATGCAACATTTCGGTGAAATTTAGATGGCAATAAGTGCAACATAAAATACATCTATCAAGTGAACATCACTTCATTATCAGCTGTAGTTACAGAGATATGAGGTTTTGAAAAAGATGGTCAGAAAAACCACTGTAACAAAACCACTAATTACCAACGATAACTCATCAACAAATTTTTTTATTATTGAATAATTTCTGTGCAAATAACGTTTTTCCTAATTCCTGGCAATGAAAGGGATATATATTTAAAAGATCTTTGTATTGTTGGAAGAACTCAAAGTATCTTTTTAGAAGCATGACAATGATTTTCAAGAATTCTCAAGAATTCTTAAGAATTTTAAAGAATTCTTTACATTCTGATAAGAATTCTTGAGTGATATGAAATTGACTGTGAATTTTTCTAAACAAGAATTCTTAAGAAACTAAAAATATTCTCAAGAATTCTTAAGTACTCTTGAGAATTCTTAGGAAGGAAAACTATGTTAATGTGTACTGTAGCTAAATTAGAATACAATAAAAACCCTCATGCCGCCCCTGCATACAGGCCACACCCTTCATCTCAGTGGTACAAATTAGGAGGTCAAAATTTTTGTATGGATACTTAACAAATTTGTTTTCCAGCAAACATTTTAGATACATCCAGGAGAATGGTTATGAATTTGCAAAATTTGGCAAAATTTGGCCATATCATGCTGCTTGGAAACTCCTCAATTCAGGCACCATGATATACATTTTCATTGCGGCTTCGCTTTCTTAAAAAAGTCTTGAAAAATCTGCCCAAAAGATTTTCCATTTACTTTAAAAGGTAATTGACCCAAGAGCAATTAAAAGTAATATCAATCGGAATAAAGATTAATATAGACCTTTTAGTTATTCTACAAAAGAGTTTGAATCAAACGATATTTTTATACATTTTGTAGAATGTTTGAATGTGCACAAGATAGAAGCTCTAACGCAACTGAATCAAACCTTTCATATAAAAATGTGTACAACTACTGTATGGCTTGATCCAGACTCCTGTGTAGAATACCAAAAAGTTTTATTCAGACCATAAGACGAACAATGCCTGCGTTGCAGCCTCAACACTCCTCAGCCAGAGTAACGGGTGTCCCAAAAACAATATACAGATTTGGTCGACCCTAGCGATGAGAATTTAGCGCTAATCAATCTGAAAACATTTTTAAAACATACTTCGATAGTCAATTTGAACATAGATATATACCTTGTTTGTTGACATTGATGCTTTGAGAGTTGAAATATTAATCTTCAAAGGATAAATTTGCCTTGACCTCCAAACCAGAGCTTTGGCGTTTTGGCCTAAGCAAATTCTTGAAGCACAGTGTATAAGTCAACAATAAATTTGAAAAAATTTGAAGCAGGAGGGGAAAAATTAGAATTGCACAACAGATACGTTAAACATAAAACTTTGGAGCTCCCTTGATGATAAGTGTCACGTAAATTATACTTTTTTAAACGTATCTATTGTGCAATTTTTAATTTTTCTCCTCCTGTTTCAGATTTTTTCAAGGCTATTGTTGACTTATTCGCTGGGCTTCAAGAAATTGCTAAAGCCAAAACGCCAAAGCTCTGGTTAGGAGGTTGAGGCAATTTATCTTTTGAAGATTAATGTTTCAACTCTCAAAGCATCAACGTCAACAAACAAGGTTCAAGTTGACTATCGAGGTATGTTTTAAAAATGTTTTCGGATTGATTCTTGCTAAATTCTCATCGCTAGAGTCGGCCAAATCTGTATATATACTTTTTTTGGGACACCTGGTATATTTCACAGTTCTTTCCAAGAAGTTTCACTTTGCATATTTGCCGCACTCAGTAAGAAAAATAAGGGAAAGAAGGGTGGCTTATACGTGGTTGTTTATGGTACTTCCAAAGTAACATATCCATTATGTCTAACATAATACCTGATTCATCTCTTCTTTGGACAATCTGAACATTTGAAATTTCTCCATATTTACAGAGGCGCTGCCTGCAAAATAATGGAAATTCTCATTAAAATACACTGTATCATGCATGAATTCTGGAGGAGAAACTGTTTCAATCAAAATGTAATAGTTCAAGTACCAACCCTGTGCCAACTTTAGCACCATTTTGATACTTGTTGTGACAAAATTGATTTGTTGTATGGAGCGTATGGCAAGCGAAAGTCAACAAAATCAGAAAAACCCAGTTTTTCTCAGTTTTCTGGAGAATAACATAATTTTTCAGAAAAACTGACAATTTCAGAATAACATATTGTTTTCTCCAGAAACCCTGGGTTTTTCTAAACTTTGAGACAGACATTAACACTTCCTGGGTAAAAACTCAGTTTTCAGAAGGCGTAATTTCTGCCAGAGAAACAGATAATTTCAAAAAAAGTTGTGTTTTGGTGACTTTTGTGTCAAACTCGGTTTTTCTCAAAATAAAAGGGTTTTTAGTTTTATCTGAAAAATCCATCATTTTGTAACCTTCAGTTTTCCACGAGAAATTTCACTGACATAGAAAAACTCATAGAAAATGGTGACATTTGCTTCAGAGAATTCCTATGCTTTTTCTACAGAAATATATACTGTACTAGGTTTTGCGAAAAACTGTGAAAAACTCAGTTCTACTGGAGAAAAACTAGGTTCTTATCAGATAATTTTGGTTCTCCTAATGAAGAACTCCGTTTTTCCGAGAAAAACCAGGTTTATCTGATTTTGGTGACTTCTTTTGCTTGGTATTTTGGCACTCTTTCCTAAATGGGAAATGTTGCCCAATCAGGCTAACCATTCAAATTCAGTCAAACTAGCTCATTGGCTGATCGGGCAACGTTGCCAAATTGGGCAACAAAAATAGAACACAGTTTCCCATGGTGGGTTTTTTTGTTTTTAGATGCTGAATCCAAATGTTTAAAAAAGTTTGCTATCTACCCAGTCTCCCGGGGGGGGGGGTACTTGACTTTACCACATACGGGGACGTGCCTCTAGGAAATTCGTAAAGGCACCCTGTCCTGGAGTCAAATGTTAAAAAATGATACCCTGTCCCGGAGTTAAGTTGAGAAAATGACACCCTGTCCTGGAGTTTCTTGAAGACAATCACCCGGTCGCGATGGTTTAACAAGCATGCATTATGCACGAAAAAGTTGTTGTTGTGTTGCTGTCCTTTCTGCTGCGCTGCTGCGTTGGACTCTACCTTTGGTGGGTCACGATTAGGAATTCTTGTGTCAGTCTGTCAGTCAAATCTATCCGAAAACGCAATTTTCTTAATAAAAATTTTCAGTTTTATGCATTATCACCCTGTCACGGAGCCAACCAACAAAAGTACAACCCCGTTATGGAGCCAGAGATAAAAAGTGATACCCTGTCCCGGAGTCTGAAGTCTGAAAACGAACCCTGTTCAGCGGCACGTCCCCGTATGCAAAAATATATGAGTACCCCCCCGGGCCTAGTCTGCAGAGTATGGCACTTTTTGACAAGATCTCCGGTGTGCATGAGGAAATTTCTTTTATTCCCTACTGTCTATTTTGAATAGCCTATTGAAAATATCTGGTGTGCAAGTGCCACACTCTGCACACGTACAGTTTTCTGCGCTATGGTGCAGTTTTATATTCTGTTTCCCAATTGCGGAAAACTGTATCCCAATCAGGCAACAGATTGTTTCCTTATCGGGAAATGTTGCCAGATTAGGTAACATTTCCCAATAGACGATTACGCTAAAGATGCCTGCCTTAAGCGCCTATGAGCCCTGGGGATAAACAACGCTATATAAATGCCTATATTATTATAATGGCAGCAAGGAACTTCTTAGGGGCCTTCAACTTTCGATTTTCATATTTTTTAAGGGGGGAGGGGGTTTTACCTTAGGCCGTTAAGAAAATAAAAAATCGTACGAAAGTCTCCCTTGGCGATTTTTTAAAAACTCATGAATAGATAGTCCTACAAAACCTAAAATAT
>REGM01000115.1:96542-115503 GCA_004194415.1 Aurelia aurita | reverse complement strand
CCTTTAGACAGTAGTGTCATATAATATACAAATTTTGCGTTTCTAGATGGTAAAGGATACAATTTTAATGACATCTTAACCCATTTTAAACCAATCTAAATAGTGGATACAAACAAATTTCTGCTTGCTGCGGTTGCAGTTCGACAAAGTTTTGCCTTTGTTATCGAGTGGGCTTCTTTGAATTCATTGCATAATTTCTATAGAGGATGGTTTGGGGAGAAGTGTTGACAATTTTTAGTACACACCTTATTCTTATTTGTGAAAAATGGGCAGTTCTAAATTTTCCTTAGGATGACTCCTGAATCGACGTCTATACCACGTTTTTTCAACTTTAATAATTGTCGACCTTGTATCAACGTCGAAGTGACGTCACGAATGGTACTGATCGACGTTGATTCGACCTCGATTTACCGACTGGGTAAATTTGGAATTAGGAAGAAACTCGACGTAACTTGTGCAGTGATCGGAAGAGGGCGATACCCTTCTAGTCATTGAAAGCATAGGCGTCAAATCTTTAAAAAAGATTGCACAAATGTTTATTGCATCTTCGTTTTGATTTAAAGCCTCAAAAAGAAACTTCAAGTACTTTGCCATTATTGTTCATTGACAAGTTTTTATATCTTGATTGTTATCAGAATTATAGCGTTTTTCGTGTTTAAACCAGTTTTGAGGTTGTGACGTCATCAAATTGCTAAATCGTAAACCAGAAAAGCTACAGAGTTCTGCTTACCGCCATATGTACACCTTCATAAACTATGGTCTTCTTGAAGATTGTATCACTTCTCCTCTATGTTTAGGATTTACGATTATTTTAATTTTTTTTTTAAACTTCTGGTGATTTTTTCTCTCGATTTTTTCAATAGGAAGATAACGGTATGATTCTGAAAATAATTCTGTCTAAATACTATTTTATGATCAATTTCATGAGTTGATCTCCTGTAAAACTAGGGAGAAGGGCGGTAGGAAGCATCATAAACATGTGAGGGGGGGGGGCACGAAAATTTAAGAGCACGTTTTTCATAAGAAGAGCACCTTAATATGCGTCGGATTCAAACGGTAAGAATGTGAAACATAGCAGAACATAGCGTGAATCCTGATAGATGTCCGATTTCTTTGCAACAAAACAAAATGAGAAGTAAATATAGCTAAATCACTAATTAACTAACATAATAACAAATCTAACAACATTCCTTCCTCCTCATTCTTGAAGAGGGGCACCTCCTGAAAAAGGGCAGCTTTTGGTTTATCATAAAATCTTGGGGGCATTATTATCTTATCATCAATTTCTTTTTCGTTCGATTAAAATATACGATAGCTAAAATTAGTTATCTAATCAATTCCAACGTTAAAAATAGATATACAAATATTACATAAAGAAGGTGGATAAAATATTTTCAAGTCATCAAAAGTATATCTAAAAACATTTCTTATAAATAGCCCAAGTTTAGAATAAAAATGCAACACAACTTAACTGCATGGACAATTTTCTCCGTACCAATCTTTTATCTTTGCTTTAAACTGAGAAAGGGATTCTGATTTTCGCATTGGTTATGGTAACATTTGCCACAGTTGCGGACCCTTAAATCGGACGCTTTCTGTCCCATTGCACCCGGTGCCCCTTGGTTCCTGCGTCTCTGCTCGGGAGAGGGTACAAGACTTGCAGATGGTGGCCTGCCAATCAGTTTTCAGAAAGATAGCCACTTCTAGTTGCTAATATTCACCTAGATATTAGAGGAAGTGGTGGGCTACTATCCTAAACCACACAATCACGCCACACCAGATAATCGAGCTCTGCCCTTAAATAAATACCAACAGCTATTGAATGATTTTACTGAGAAGGATTGTTTTTGGCTTGCTTCAAAGACTATTTCTTTGTCAACCGTTAAAAAGCAAGCTAAAGGCTAAGGTTATCAACTACGATCACCCTGGGAGACTTTGCTTTCTCTATGCGCTTAATTTCGGTTCTCTTCAATTCTAATTTGAATAGGTCATTATCCAGCTAGGCTTACTAATTTTTGGCTTCCATTAGATGAAACCGTATGGTTGTACCAAAGGACTTCGAAAATGAAACATCTGGTCACAGGGAAACCAGGAAATAATTGCTGCTAAAATATTGTCTTTCTTTGTCCCCTGTGCGCATGGTAAGTTTTGTACCTTAGTCTCCTTCAGCAGACTATTGCTACGCAACAAGATTACAGGGAACTGAGGTAAAAAAATGACAAAGCGCACAGGGGACAAAGAAAGACAATTTTTAATACTGAGACTGATTTAAGGTACCCTGGGTACCAGACTCTAAAAAAAATGAGAGTCTGGTACTCATATTTTTGAGAGTCTGGTACCCAGGGTAGATTTAAGGTTGCCAAAGAAAAAATCAACAAATGGGCAATAATGCTTTTCTTTTCGAGGAGCAAAACTATGGAATAGCCTTCCCACTGTATCTAAGATGGCATCCTCCCTAAATAGTTTTAAGAAATCTATTAAGGGTTGAACATTTATTACCATTGTAAATAGTGCATAATTGTAAATAGGTTTTTAACATTATATTTTTTCATATTCTACTGTATCATTAATTTTTATTGTATATTGTAATTAAGTTTTTATCGGAGGCCCACTTGAAAAACAGCTTCTGCTGAAGGGCTACCCTCCTTAAAAGAATCAAATATCAAATATCAAATAATAAGTTTTAGAAGCAATTATTTCCTGGTTTCCCTGTGATCAGGTTTCAATCATTTTGCTTTCGTTGCCTCGTTGCCTCATGCCCATTTGAACAATGAGGCCAAAGCGAAACGTTTCAAACCAGTTTTCGTGTCTACAAATTCATTATTAAAGTCGTTTTTAAACCCTAAATACATAGAAGAGATAGGAACAGGTGAAATATATTTGGCCACACAATGATTCCGGAGCGAAGACAAAGGTTTTATAGGGGTACTGAAGATGTTAAATGCAACTATCATGCCTATCATGATGATGTGAATGCAGAAACTTGTGAAGATTTAACAAGTTACGATGAAGATGATGTTGTATATGAAGAATATGAGACTCTGAATTTGTCTCCATTTCCCGAGGATGAAGACGAGAATTCTCAGACATGGAAAAATAACAGGCCAACATTCTTTGTGTCATTGTGGATATGTATTTGGCTAACAATGCAAACGACAGTCTTATGTGGTGTCATATTTGGTGTGGTAGGAACACTTTTGTGGTGGCTTGACCTTAATCTCTCTATGCTTTGCTTGAAATTTGCTCAAAATTTACAAGGAATGCCAGCAAATTTGAAACGTATTAGACTTACAACTAAAGTCCTGAAATCAATGATGATACAGTTTTGGTCCTTCCTTGCCGTTGTTCCAGTTTTTGATTGGACCATTCTCAAGCAGCTAAATTTGCCGATGTGGAACGTCCTAATAGCCTCTACCGATGCTTTATACCGATTGCTTCTTGGTCTATACGGAATATATGGTCGGAAATGGATTGATTACCCCGGTAATGCTTTGTTCTTCTTCATTGTGTATCTCAATTACACAAGAATTGCAAGGTACAAGAAAAAGATCCTTTGCTTGAGTGCCAAGTCAATTTTTTTGGCATCAAAGCTTGGAACTCAATTTATCCTCGGTCTGTTTGTTTCACTATTTTCCACAGCGATCATTTTTCCTGCAATGAGAAACATGTCACAGTTTGAAAGGGCAGTTACAGTGTCTATTTTGCCCCTCTTTGTGATGACTCCAAAATTAGTTGCAAGTTTAATTGTTGGAAGATTAACTGGATTGTTTAGCCCAGGAAGAGCTGTCATGTTTACAATAGTCCCACAAGTCAATGGAGTACTCGCATGCAGACTTGCACAGGCTTTTCAAGTGGCAGAGTTGGATAACCAAGAGTTCAAAATATTCGTGGTTATTAGTGTCGCACATGCTATTCTTAAAATTCTGGACAAAATCTTGCTTCCACTGAAAGAAAAACTTTGCCGGTTCCTACTGCGAGCAAAGACAACAGCCAAGAGGCCACCGCGAGTCTCTCGGCTTCTCGCAGATCAATTTTTGATTGACTTGATGACAGAGACAACAGCATTGTTGATTAACTGCGCAGCCGCATACCTAATCAAATACTTTTATTCAAGGTATGATGGAACAAGAGATAGAGACTACAGAATGACTTTGCTCATATCATTCCTAAAACGAGTAGGTGTTGCTGTACTGATTGACTACATTGCTAGTGTGGCTGCATTAAAGATTCTCACTTATCGCTACAATATCCCAGTGATTAAGGTGTGGTCGCTGCGATGGAGATGGGTCATTGGTATTCACTTTGTACAAATAACGCTCGCTATGCTTTATTATCCAATGCTCATCTCCGAAGCAATCTTGAAGAGGGAGTTAACACCTGTTAATGGAACTTCAAGCTGCAATGGTCCTTTCCAAGATTTCCTTTGATCTGATTGGAAATCTTGCCAATGATCTGTTGAAATGATCTGATAAACAATGATAAACAATATTTTTTGAAAAGACTTTCTTATAAGGTTACTAATTCATGCTAGATTTTGCCATGCTGTATGTGTCTAGGGGGAGGTGGGGCTAGTTGTCACAGAGGTAAGTTGTCACATCCCTCTTCCGTCCAGCTCAAACTTCAAAAAAGAAAGTTCCATTACTTGAAAGCGGCAAACAATAGGAAAGCGATTAGTCAACTCTTAAGCGTTGAAGTTTCATCGCCTGTCAAAATTTGGCGATGAGGAAAGCGATGATAGTTCATCGCATGGTGTGAACCAAGCTATATAAACAATTCGAGGCAACGTTTCGAGTACCCCCACTCAAATAAAAATGGACAAAGAATATATAAAGATACAGAACTAGTTTCACCACAAATTGATTATAAAGTTCTCTCTCCATATTTGTTTTATCGCTGATTCAAAATCACATCAGGGATCGACGCTGCATAGAATTTCATCCTTTCGATTATTGGCCTGTGTTAAAATAATTTCAGGAACGCTACAAATAAAATCTACAGCTTCCAGAACCAAACATACTACATGAATTATATCAAGGAAAGGAATAACATATACATATTTGTTTCTATGAGATTCTAAACTAAAATCCTTGATGAGTCATAGCTATTTGCTACAAAGGAATGTAAAGGGCCTACCTTCATTCAGAGCAGAATCATCGGTGTTAAATCAATTTATTTCGCTGTAGTAAGGCAGCAGATATATTCACCAATAAGATAAAGAGAAATCCCTCGTTTTTCTATCGTTTTGACCGTTGATTTTGACAAAAAGTGACGAAATTTCAGTCTCGCCAGCGAATTTCCATTCCAAACATTCTTGCTGTAAACAGCTAGGAAGATATATATAAATAATGTATTATTTGTAAATAGTTGGTTTGAATTAGTTATCCAATTCTTAGAGTAAACTATGTTTTGTATCCAACTTTAAATAAATTCCTTAATATTATTATTATATAGTCAAAATTGTTTCTGTTAGAGTTTCTTTCTTGTCCACTATACTGCTGGCAAATGCCTAGGCAGATTTATCGATGTTAATGTTGTTGTAATTACTGGTTTTTCAAAAACTTATATCGAAAATAAAAAGATGTTTTCAGTGTTTTATTTCCGCGCATAAAATGTTTTGACAATTTCGCAGTTTTGGCTGAGTACCCATTTCTGACAATATTCGATTATTAATTTTGCCTCCTTCTCTTCTTCACATAATCCTTTCATTGGACTTTCCAATTGCTTGCTGTATCATTATTATTGTTATTATTATCATAATGTTGCTTTTACACGGTATTCATTTAACAATCGGCCAATTGTCTAAATTATGTTTCGCATCGAACCACTACCCGTAGTCTAGGATGCGAAGCATTTCTGTCTCTATTATGTCTCGTTTAATTCCTACCCTGACCATCCCCCCCGGGACACCCCCGGGCATTTGCACTCAAAATATTCCCGGCCCCCGGGCATTTGACTGTCAATTTTTCCCCGGCCCCGGGGCATTTGACAACAACAGGAGCTTTCACATTAGACAGTTACTGGGAATATGGCATGTTCTCAGTGCCCGGCCCCCGGGCATTCGCCAAAAAAATTTCCCCCGCCCCCGGGCATTTGCGCAATCAACTTTCGTCGACCCCCGGGCTGCCCGGGGGGGATGGTCAGGGTAGGAATTGAACGAGACATACTTTGTATCAAGAACTTTCCGGCTAATTCGTGCTGTCCCAAGAAGACATGTTTTCTGCAGTGCATCTACCCCCAGGNATGACTTTGCTCATATCATTCCTAAAACGAGTAGGTGTTGCTGTACTGATTGACTACATTGCTAGTGTGGCTGCATTAAAGATTCTCACTTATCGCTACAATATCCCAGTGATTAAGGTGTGGTCGCTGCGATGGAGATGGGTCATTGGTATTCACTTTGCACAAATAACGCTCGCTATGCTTTATTATCCAATGCTCATCTCCGAAGCAATCTTGAAGAGGGAGTTAACACCTGTTAATGGAACTTCAAGCTGCAATGGTCCTTTCCAAGATTTCCTTTGATCTGATTGGAAATCTTGCCAATGATCTGTTGAAATGATCTGATAAACACTGATTTTTTGAAAAGACTTTCTTATAAGGTTACTAATTCATGCTAGATTTTGCCATGCTGTATGTGTCTAGGGGGAGGCGGGGCTAGTTGTCACAGAGGTAAGTTGTCACATCCCTCTTCCGTCCAGCTCAAACTTCAAAAAAGAAAGTTCCGTTATTTGAAAGCGGCAAACAATAGGAAAGCGATTAGTCAACTCTTAAGCGTTGAAGTTTCATCGCCTGTCAAAATTTGGCGATGAGGAAAGCGATGATAGTTCATCGCATGGTGTGAACCAAGCTATATAAACAATTCGAGGCAACGTTTCGAGTACCCCCACTCAAATAAAAATGGACAAAGAATATATAAAGATACAGAACTAGTTTCACCACAAATTGATTATAAAGTTCTCTCCCCATATTTGTTTTATCGCTGATTCAAAATCACATCAGGGATCGACGCTGCATAGAATTTCATCCTTTCGATTATTGGCCTGTGTTAAAATAATTTCAGGAACGCTACAAATAAAATCTACAGCTTCCAGAACCAAACATACTACATGAATTATATCAAGGAAAGGAATAACATATACATATTTGTTTCTATGAGATTCTAAACTAAAATCCTTGCTGAGTCATAGCTATTTGCTACCAAGGAATGTAAAGGGCCTACCTTCATTCAGAGCAGAATCATCGGTGTTAAATCAATTTCTTTCACTGTAATAAGGCAGCAGATGTATTTACCAATAAGATCAAAAGGAATCCCTCGTTTTTCTATCGTTTTGCCATCGTTAATTTTGATCGTTAATTTTGACAAAAAGTGACAAAATTTCAGTCTCGCCAGCGAATTTTCCCTTCCAAATGTTCTTGCTGAAAACAGCTAGGAAGATATACATAATGTATTTTTGTAAATAGTTGGTTTGAATTAGTTATCCAATTCTTATAGTAAACTATGTTTTGTATCCAACTTTAAATAAATTCCTTAATGTTATTATTATATAGTCAAAATTGTTTCTGTTAGAGTTTCTTTCTTGTCCACTATACTGCTGGCAAATGCCTAGGCAGATTTATCGATTTTAATGTTGTTGTAATTACCGGTTTTTCAAAAACTTATATCGAAAATAAAAAGATTTTTTCAGTGTTTTATTTCCGCGCATAAAATGTTTTGACAATTTCGCAGTTTTGGCTGAGTACCCATTTCTGACAATATTCGATTATTAATTTTGCCTCCTTCTCTTCTTCACATAATCCTTTGATTGGACTTTCCAATTGCTTGATGTATCATTATTATTGTTATTATTATCATTATGTTGCTTTTACACGGTATTCATCTAACTATCGGCCAATTGTCTAAATTATGTTTCCCATCGAACCACTACCCGTAGTCTAGGATGCGAAGCATTTCTGTCTCTATTACTGCCCTTCTGCACTGTTCACCTTTGTTCTTTACTTTGTATCAAGAACTTTCCAGATAATTCGTGCTGTCCCAAGAAGACATGTTTTTTGCAGTGCATCTACCCCCAGGTGCAGGTCTAGCTTTTCAAGGTTTTTTCTCAAATTCTTTGTCACAGTTTTTTCAAAGCCCCTATGATGATGGGTAGGATTTTTATTATTATTATTATTATCATTATTATTATTTAATTTTACAATCTCGGATTAGATGTAGTATTACACCCCCCAGTAACGACCCCGCCGGACATTAAAAAGACAGCGGGGAAAATTGCCACGTTATAAATTTTAGACCAGGATCACAAAATCACGGCGGGGAAGAGCAAAATTTCGGTGGGGAAACAAATTTCTTGGCGGGTCATCATTTCACCGTGGCGGGGAAGCATTTCAGCGGGGTCGTTATTTGGGGGTGTAGTATTCCGGTTTATGCCTTGAAAGCAAGTTACAACAAGCAACTAAAGGTTTCAAAGTAATGTCCATCTTCTTCAGGTCTCTAGCACCTTCCTCAATATTCTTGCTGTTCAGCTGTTCCTAATAATGCTGTCTTTTGCACGTGTCCTGTTCTCACATTAATCCCAATCTTGTCTATCCATTTGTCAAATTCCTTGGATATTGCCCCCAGTGCACCATTAACAACAGGTATGACAATCACTTTCGTATTATTACTATTATTATTACTATCATCACTATTTGCTCCCCAACGCAACGAGTTTCAGGAGGAAGGTGCTCCTTGGTCAGCGGTCTAAACATTTTTCCCTGTATGTTGTTTACAGCAAGAAAACTTGGGATGGAAAGTTGGCTGCAGAGATGGTGAAGTAAAAATGGGATTTGTTTTGATCTTGGTTGTCCATTTTGATTTTCGTGAAGGTACTTAATTTCTGACATGAGATCGGTATACGGCGATATCATATACTATAATTAGCGTGAAATTAGATGATTTATGGTTTCCTCGGCAGCCTGTAAGGATTTGATCTGTATGCTAGCCAGAGATGGGTACCTTCCTCTAAAACTAAAGCCAACATTAAATGGCGGAGGGAGGCAATTAAAGGACATCCCTTGTACTTGCAGTAGCCTGCTGAACAGGTTTCCAGCTTAAATTGTTCACATGTTAGTGATTGCTGTTCTCTCATTGAACCATCGATCTGTATCTTTAATAAATGTAGATCGCCAGAGACAAAGACTGTTGCAAAACAATTCCACAAGGTACTAGAAAATGAATTTTCATNGAAGGTGCTCCTTGGTCAGCGGTCTAAACATTTTTCCCTGTATGTTGTTTACAGCAAGAAAACTTGGGATGGAAAGTTGGCTGCAGAGTTGGTGAAGTAAAAATGGGATTTGTTTTGATCTTGGTTGTCCATTTTGATTTTCGTGAAGGTACTTAATTTCTGACATGAGATCGGTATACGGCGATATCATATACTATAATTAGCGTGAAATTAGATGATTTATGGTTTCCTCGGCAGCCAGTAAGGATTTGATCTGTATGCTAGCCAGAGATGGGTACCTTCCTCTAAAACTAAAGCCAACATTAAATGGCGGAGGGAGGCAATTAAAGGACATCCCTTGTACTTGCAGTAGCCTGCTGAACAGGTTTCCAGCTTAAATTGTTCACATGTTAGTGATTGATGTTTTCTCATTGAACCATCGATCTGTATCTTTAATAAATGTAGATCGCCAGAGACAAAGACTGTTGAAAAACAATTCCACAAGGTACTAGAAAATGAATTTTCATGCAAAAATATGCAGAAACATACCCTAATTCTAATACACCACAAGAAGACACAAAATATACTGACAGAAGACTTATAAAACTATTTACTTTTGTAGGAGAGTCTGTTGTGTCCTTCTTAAAGATTCCAATCCTCGGCCAATTATGTCGAGAGAGAATAACTAAATCTAACTTGCCGTAAAGGCATTTTAAAGGACGTAGGCATTAGAACTGATATGTAGAAACATAAACATAGAAATTGGTTATGATTTGCGAGTTGAGCTGTCCATTCTTATAGATGCTGACAACCAACTCCAACTTGTAATCTTTCGGGCCAACCAACTTTTTTCTGTTCTTGATTGTGACTTTGTATTCGGTGTCTCGTACGAGGTAGAAGGCAGCGTCTTCATTTCCTAAAATTGGTGAAAATAAAGCATAAATGAAAGAGCTTTAAAACAATTGTCTAAATGGTTATCATACTTTTCTTTCGGCTGGAACAAACTTTAGGTACTTTACTTTACTATAACCCTACCGTGAGCATTTTTTCATATCTTGATTATCATTACTGCAGCTTTTTTTGTTTCATGAGAAAATTCGTAGCCTGTAGGGCCGTCGAGTGGCGGCCAGAGCCCTTGGGACAGTTCTGGAGGTGTTCAAAACGCTGCTTTCAGATTGAAACGATTCTCTTATACACAGTTAACAATTTGAAAGTTTATCTTCCTGATCCAAGCAAAAATTGACCGTGAAGGAAAAATGCATTCCTTATTTTCGGCGGGCCCTTAAAAACCCGGGCACTTGTGTATCTACCATGGCTAACCCCTCTCTCAACGGTCGTGGTAGCCTGCGCGCAGCCTCAACACTCCTCAGCCAACGAAAGCGAGGTTTGATTTCTGCTGAGACAAAGAGACATTTTCCGCAAAATATGACTGGGAATATGGGGCTGAGTACCCCCTTCAGGNTTTCATGAGAAAATTCGTAGCCTGTAGGGCCGTCGAGTGGCGGCCAGAGCCCTTGGGACAGTTCTGGAGGTGTTCAAAACGCTGCTTTCAGATTGAAACGATTCTCTTATACACAGTTAACAATTTGAAAGTTTATCTTCCTGATCCAAGCAAAAATTGACCGTGAAGGAAAAATGCATTCCTTATTTTCGGCGGGCCCTTAAAAACCCGGGCACTTGTGTATCTACCATGGCTAACCCCTCTCTCAACGGTCGTGGTAGCCTGCGCGCAGCCTCAACACTCCTCAGCCAACGAAAGCGAGGTTTGATTTCTGCTGAGACAAAGAGACATTTTCCGCAAAATATGACTGGGAATATGGGGCTGAGTACCCCCTTCAGGACCAAAGAAAAAAACGATAAGTGAAAGAACAAACCTGATCGTATTTCGAATCTGACATTGTGGGGGAAAGAAGGCTTGTACACGGAGTAGTAGTAGGATACATAGTTGGGTGGAAGATTGTTCCTCACTGCAGACATTAGCCACTGATGAACATAGACTTTCTCCTTGTAGCATTTATCATCGCCAAATGAACACTGCTTGTAACAGTATCTGAAGAATAAGATTTGGGGAAGTTTGACAATGGATGATTTGTAATAAATTTGTTATACTGTCAAAATTTGAATTGTTGTTGACAAATACCAAGGGTGTCAGGACACCTATTATGTAATTAATAAATAAATGCTTACTTACCTTGTTTTCATTGTTGTTGTCTTCTTTGTTTTGTCTCTCCAAGGCTTGGTTTATGAGCAACATTTCAACCAGACTTGGCCTAAACTGGGCCAACCGCTTTTTCGAATCTAACTACCTTGTATTCCTGGCCTAGCCGCTTTTTTGAATCTAACTCGCAGAAGAAAATGCGAAGGCGCACATGCACACAGGAATACAAGGGAGTTGGATTCGAAAAAGCGGTTAGGCCCAGTTTAGGCCAAGGATGATTGAAATGTTGCTCGAAATATTGCTCATAAACTAAGGCTCGGAGAGACAAAACAAAGAAGACAACAACAATCAAAACAAGGTAAGCAAACATTTATTTATTAATTACATAATTGGTGTCCTGACACCCTTGCAAAAACTCGAAAACGAAAACTCTGTCGAATAACTTTAGCTGAACCATGTTTTTTCGAAAGAAAATGTTAATGCAAAATATTTGAACTTATGTGAGACAGTTTTTGATGAAGAGCAGCTTTATTCACAATTATGTTACTTACTGCTTGCTTTATAGCTTCCTGATGACTGAAAAACGCAAAGGATTTGTGTGGTGAATGGACAAATGTCCGACTTACACCAGACGATAAAATTAGAACAATGTAGAAAAGAAGCGCTACCTCATTTTGACCTATGACTACTTTTTCTTGCTTGCAAATTACGCAGCGATCAATTTTGCAAAACTATACACGAAATAAAAGCACGTGAGTCGAGCTTCCAGAAATCACTATGGCATTTATGTGAGACTTTCGTTCCAGAAAAATTTGAATTTTTCGACCAATAGCCTTTTTTGATACACCTTGTAGTGAGCAGCAGGATTTCCCCTTCGCTGTCGAAAAGTAAACAGAAATGTAAAATTGGATTGCAGGAAATCTAGCCAAGTTTTCTGCTCAGACTTGGCACAGTTGTAGATGAACAGCCTACAATCCCTGCTAAAAGTCCTTGGAACATTTTGGCCATTTCTTGGTAAAGACACACTTTGCAGTATTTTAAATCCATAGCGATCAGTTGAAGCACCCCCTATCCCCCCAAACACCAAAACAATGTTGATTTGCAAGGTTATTGTCCTAGCATTCCATAAGAGTCGCAAATTGCGTTGTCATACTCATCTTATCGTCACAGAACAACATTGTTCTGAGGGGGAGAGGGGGAAAATCGCACAACAAGGCAAAATTAGCTAATGTATTCCAAGATTTTTGGCAGGCATTGTAGCTAAAGATGGAGCAAACGAAATTCAAAAAATGTTCTAGTAGTTTTAGAAATAAATACAGTTTTCTGAAATCGAGGAAAAAATTTGAGAAAGAATTTGTGAAGCCAACGTGGAAGTAAACCTTGCGCTTTATCTATCGTTCGATTGCCATGACTATGCAGAAAAGCATCCTTTTTACCAGTGTTCGAGAAATTAACTGATTTCTGAGGAGGCTGGCTTTGCAAAACGGCAACTGGCTGCTTACTAGAGCGGAAAGCAGAATTACCTCAACGCCAGATATGTTAAAAAAGGAAAACAGTGAAAATAAACTAACAATATGCCAAGTTCTTGCTTGACTTGTGCTTGACTAAAATAAATAGCCGCCTAAAGAATTTTTCCCATTACAAAAGTTTCTCAATTTTTTAGCAATTTGAGATTTGAGTTTCTTCTAAGCAGTTTTTTTATACAAAAATACCTGTAGTTAACGCAGTAGTAGCAATGTCTAGAACGAATATCATAAGTCTACAATCAAATGAAATCACTGAAATTTTTAGCGCATGCACGAGTCGCATACGAATTACCCTAATTCAAATTAGTAAGCTTCATTCCTTCGTCGGGCTCAACAGCAGCAGGCAAAAATTTTAAAACATTTACCTTTCGCGGTATTTTTTGTAATATTTGCCAGGACATTTGCTTGGAATACATATGTAGCTGCCCAATGTGTTAAAGCATGATGTGCCTTCCCCGCAAGTGCTTCTGCCAACTTTGCACTCATCAATATCTACAAAATAACGTATTCTTTAAACAAGGACAGATTTTATATCAACAGACCATTCCGCAAACGAATGCGAAGGCGTTGTTCGTGTTGCATCTCGGGATCGCATGCGGTTTTCGAATTTGAAATTGAATTCAACTCCCGATTTCGAAGTTGTCAAAGCTAGTGTTTTCTCGCGTAAACAAGCTCCAATACGATCCCACGATGCATTGCGTTGAGTGCCTTCGCATTCGACTGCAGAATGGTCTATAGCATCCGTTTCTGTTGATCGACACACCAATACAGAACGATTAGAGGTTGTAAACTTAGGCTGCATCTATACGTACCCGGATTTCTCAAAAGGCATCTTTTCTAAAGGAATTTCAAGTATCTAATTCAGAAACCGAGCAATAACTTTCTGAATTACATGCACAAAGCATACGAAATACATACTGCTTACAGTTCCGGTTCTGAATTAGATATCTTTCTTATTTCTATCCTTCTTTATTCGATGTATTCTCCTTTTTTCTCTTAAAACCCCTTTTGCGATTGAGTCACCTACCTATGTTTCAGGGCGATTTTTGGGGTCAACTTTTTCCACATCAGTGGCTTGATTTCTCGACCTTCGAAATCCCTTTGTCTGTGAGCGCCGCCAGTCGTTTCAAAATGGCGTGTCAATCATTCATTTTTAAATTCTTTATACACAAAATCCCTTCAGCTTACAAACGCAATATTAAAATAAGAAAATAAATATCATAGCTATATTAAATACATTATTTACAGTTATAGATAAAATTATGTACAGTAACCTATCTACATAGCAGCTGGTCTTCCAGGGAGTCGTGTTAGCGTCGTGTTTCAATTTGACTTTTAGCTCTTAAAATAAACTTTTAGTTGCTTTTTGAATCCACTAAGTGTAGGGAGCTCTCTGTAGGGAGCTCTCTCAAATTGCAGCTAAAGGAGGTGCTATCTGCTAGACTGATGAGCAAGAGCTAATTTTTCAATGATAGCATCAGTTGCCTTTTCACGCAATTTCAATACAATTAGCGATCGCAGAGAAAGGGAATTATCTGAAACTGCAAATCGAAACAAAAGAAGCCGCAAAATATGCCCAGAAATCAGTATGGCCATCTACCTCTTTGTGCACATGAAAAGGGATTGTTAATAGTTGTGAAGAGCATTATATCTAAAGACGAGGGTTTGGTTTATCTAATTAATGATCAGTTTCTGAATAGATTAGTAAAATTCCCGAAGCAGATGTTTAAATTTACCCTTCTTCTTTCGATAAATACTCAAGACCTTTTCTTAACAATCCCTTTTCGCTTGCACAACGAGACAGTTAGCCATACTAGTTTCAGGGCATCTTATGCGGTTTTTTGTTTTGATTTACAGTGAGAGAGAATTCCCTTTATCCGTGATCCCTAATCGCTTTGAAATTGCGTGTCAATCAAAAGCAACAGGCCCTATTCTAAAAAAGTTTACCCATATTCGTCTGATGAATAGACCTTTTAGCTATTCTAAAAAGAGTGTGGATCGAACGATATTATTATACAGTTGTATTCGGAAGAATCCATTGAGTGGCGTTTAAAGCTTCTATCACTATTGTGCGAATTCGAAAATTCGTCTGTTTGTATAAAAATGTATAAAAATATCGCTCGATCCAGACTCTTTTGTAGAATAGCTAAATGGTCTATTAATCGATAATTGCTTAGAAACTAAAAATAATTCCCATCTTGAAATTTCTTTGAGGACTCCCTGTAAACCAACATTGCTGAATGGGCTACCATATCTATGTAGATGATGATATGATATGAAGGCGACTGTACCGTATTTCAAAGGGACTGGGATTTGATGAAATGAGACGGAAATACAAGCAGGAAAAACAATGGGACTTATATTTAACAAAACAAGACCGGAATTTCCCTCAGTAATGAGAACATGGGTTTAAGGACCCCCCTAAGGACCCACACATAAGAGCTGGGACTTTTCATTGCACAGGGCTTTCACGTGTTAACGGAATGACAGTCAGCCTTGAAAGCTTGGGGAGACATGTCGATATTATAGCATAAAAATTGTAAGATGCTCACCCACGCATTTACTGCCATTTAGCACATATCCATTTGGACAAAGACAAACTGCACTTTTTTCTTCTGCCTTGCATTTCCACTGACAGCGGCTATTCAAACATGCATCTACAACTGGAAGAGCGTAAATTTTTGTCAATAGACCTTTCCTGAGTCTCTTTGTGAAAATGAGACCGAAATGCAAGTCCCAATGCGTGAAACAAAACAAAGGAATGTTGATTCCGTTTTCATGGTAGTCAAAGATTAATCGGGCACTTCCAAGACAACTAGGTTCCAACTAGGTGCGTTTTGAATCAAAGATAATGAATTGAAATTGAACTGAATTGATAACTGGATAAGAGGTCAAGGATTTCCCTTTGGTTTATCCAATTGAATTTGAGACTTGGGAAAGGTCTATTAATGCATGAGATATACAAAGAACTACCGAGTTGCAACGAAATTTCCTCGAGTTTGATCAAGTCTTGTGGAGCAATGAAAACAAAGAGAACTCTGAAAGATTTGTGTTCCAATATCACAAAAGCTAACTTACAATTTGAAACATTGCTCTTTGCCATGGGTTAGTGATTCGCAGCTATCTTAGCTCATTATGATTCGATCTTCTAAATATTCGACAAAACTACGGTCAGTAAGCAAAACATTGGCCAAGGACAGCCTTTGTGCACTTTTTTTGGTTTTAAAGGCAACAGTTTTTCTCATGTAAAAAAGCTTTGAAGTAGAGAGACTGGGTTTTGTTTGATTCGAACAGCCAAATTGGCGAATTATTGATTAATAACGGGTGAGTTAGAATAATGTTTAGACATTTGAACAACTGTAGCTTTCAAACCATTCATTAAATTCCAATAAACTGATAATATTTATGTTATTCTCAAGTTAAAAGCGATTTCATAAAAATGCTTCATCTCAAAATCCTGCAAAACAGGTTCGAAATTCTTGATCAAATTTACTAACAATTTAGCCCCACAGCTATCAAAATAAAGCTCTTATCGATCTCTTATTGCTCAAACATTTGCTCAAACATCTTTTTTTTATACATCCCAATAAAAAGTTTACAATACATATTACTAGCTAGCTACGCTACTTACAAATTACTATACAATACTACTAAAACGATACCACGAGGAGCAATCGGCAATATCTACCCCGCGGCCATTACATAGAAGTAAACAACAACATGGTACACCACTTTAACGAACATCCGCCACTAAGGACGTTTGCTTAGTCTATATAGTAAATCTTGCAGGGTAAATAAACACTCTTCTGCATCTTTTCATACACTTTTGACTACCACGCAGCCTTTCTCATCTATTTTCTGTTATCATGAGGCCGGAATGCTAGCAAATTTGATGAAGAATTTTAGACCTGTTTTGAAGGATTTTGAGATGAAACAGCTTTATGAAATTGATTATAACTTGAGAATGATACGACAGATTTTGATAAACAAAATTTTCTTACCAAAGTTGATGTGAGAGCTGCACAGATATTATCAGTTTATAGGAATCTAATCAAAAGTTTAGAAGCTACAGGCTTTTAAATGTCTAGGTATTGTTCTGACTCACCCGGTATGATGGGCAATTGCGCTGAAGACTGCGTCAGGGAATACTTTACCATAATCCTTTACCTCTCATAATAAATCAAGCAATCAAATCGATCATAATCCTTTACCTCTCGTAATAAATCATGGAAATGAAATAAATCGCAATCCTTTGAAACGCAAAGGATCATGGTAAAGAATTTTTCGTGATGCCATCTTTAGCGCAATTTTCTACAGGGTGCCCAACAAAATTGTTCAACGTTTGATTAATTATTTAAAAATAACGATAAAATGAAGAGGCTTCATGTTAAGATACCCCTATTTCTAAGATCTTAGATTAATTTTAGACACAAGGATCTTGCAAAATCCGCTAAAAATTCACTGATTTACGAGCTTTTAAAGATAAAGTTTGTGCGAAAGCTGAAACCAGAGACCCCAAACGTGACTTGTTATGCAAAAAAGCTCCAACGTAGAGCTAAAGGGAAGGTTCTCCAATGTCATACCTCTCATTAATATCAGAGCGAGCCAAATAGGATTTCGAAAGTAATTTAATTCTTGTAACGATTGTCACAATTTGCTTTTTCAAACTTTGCTCAACAGAATTTTTCAAAGCATCCATACACTTGAATTAATTTTCGAGAGAGTTAGGTTATAGAAAATCCTTTCCAGATCCCATTTGGTTTGCTCTGAAATAAACGTTATTTTTAACATTTAATAAAACGTCGAACAATGTTTTTGGGACACCCTGTATTGTAAATCTCTTTTATAAAGATATAAAAATAACAATAAGAAGAAGTCTGTACCTCGGCAAGTTCTGCTGTCGGCGTTTAACTGCTGTCCATAGGGACATGAGCAAATGTAGCTACCACCACCCATATTAAAGCATTGGTGTTGGCAAGGCTTTGTTGAACATGGGTCTCGCGACACTACAATAAAATGTCAATACAGCATGAAGAAGGATAGAATTTAGACAGAAGATGTTCAGATCTATTGTTCTTCTTTGGATACAGAGGTTGTTTGCGAAATGGTTGATCAGTTGCCCATCCGACACGGGAAAGTTTTTCTTCATAAAAAAAACCTCGATATATCAAGAACGAAATAATAAACCAGGAAGGCTCGATGTATCATACGTAAGTATTTTATTCAATTCAGAGTTTCCTACAGCCCGTGGTCTTGTTGGACAGGTGGGTCTCACTGGACAAAATTTCGCTTCTTGGCCATTTGTAATACGTATAGGACTTTACTGTTTCCTTATGATTTAGATAATTAATCAGTGTCGCTCAGACAACTGATCAATCAGTTCGCAAACAGCGCCTATACCGGGTGGCTCAATTGCAATTGATCTTTAATTCATGATACTAAACTTGAGTAATCGTTGATACATCATTTTGTAACAAATGGTACACTCGTGTCTTCTCTGAAAGTGAATCGACCACCATATATGAGGTGTTTTAAAAATAGAGCACAGTTAACAAAAGCTAGGCACATGTCTCCAATTGATGTAAGTTGATAGGTTAATCTTATACAGGCATCAAAAGAGAGTGACTCGAGCCACATTTATAGTGGTCGATTCTCTTTAATAGCGCTTTTTGACATGCACAACAAAGTTGGTTACCTAAGTTTCAAGGCATATTTTACGTTCTGCTTGTTTACATTCGTGGCTCGACTAATCGGCCGTAGAAATCCTTGCTCTAGCATGTCAATCAAAAGCGACGAATACTACCGGGTGTCCCAAAAAAAAGGTAACGGATTTGGTTGGCTCCAGCAATGTGAATATAGCTTTGATCGATGGCTAATCACTCTCAAAATGTTCCTCGATAGTTAACTTGAACATAGATACCTCGTTTGTTGGTATTGGCGCCTTGAGTGCAGAGGTATTGATCTGGATAGTTCAAATTTGTACCCACGTGCAAACCAGAGCTTTGGCCTTTTGTCCTAAGCAAATTCTCGATGCGTCTCGAACTTAAAAACTGAAATCAAAGAACAATAAAAAAACT
>REGM01000115.1:58471-72146 GCA_004194415.1 Aurelia aurita | reverse complement strand
CCCCCGGGATTTACCCACTTCTCTTTCTTGGGATTCTTTCAAAAATGAGGAGAAAATGAGAATCTGGTTGAGTATAGATTTGGTAGGGTAAGAACTTTGCAAAATTGTTTGAGTTTCCATTTCAGCAATGGCAAACAATGGATCGAAAGCGGCGTTCTTGGCCAAAGTAATAAGTGTGTCCCTAAACATTTTCCTATTGTTGCTGATTTATAAAGAGGTCACTACAAAAGTGTCTAAATTTCTATTTTAGCAATGGCAAACATGGTGTCGGGAGATGCGTTCTATGATAAAGTATAAGGCATGACCTTGGAAAACTTTCTGGTGGCTCTGCCCCCAGACCCCATTTTTCTCGCGCCTTCGGCGCGAGAAAGTACCCCTAATCGCTAAAACGCTTTTACAGGCAGGCCTGATAGTAAAAAGGGACTCATGTCACTTATCTTTGGCTCTTTATTAAAAATCTTATGTAAGTGACAAGATTATTATTAATTTCCAGCAGTTTCTTGGGCCACATTCAAAGGGATTTAAACAATATTATGAGATGACTCTACAAAGATCACTTTATATAAAATAGCAGTATCAAATGCTGTTTGTAGGTAATCCATTTGAATTACTAGAGATATTTCCAATACCATTTTAAGCCAATGTACAGGATGATGCCACAAAAAAATGTCCGGGGGAGTACCCCCGGACCCCTCTGACTTTTTGCCTGGTTTCCTTCGCCTTCGGTCTTGGGGCCCTTTCTCCACAAAATGGCCCGGGCCCTAAATTTGCAGCCAGTCCGCCCCTGTCTTTATGCGACAACAATGGATAAAAATAAGGGATCTATTTTCTGAATTCATATTTTGAGTCAAAGTGTAGCAGTTTTTTTCTTTTCTGCATCTTTTCATGAAGAGTCATTGCTATCGATTTATTTGGTGTGAGAGTTTTGTATTAGCCTTTGGACAGGCCAATAAAAATGAAAAAATAAAAAAAAAATAAAAGAAAAAAATGTTCACTGCTGCCTGTTCACAGGCTAGTTTTGTATAGACTTTTGGATTGTTTAATAAACGCCTCCCTGTAATAAACGCCGCACCAAATTCCTTTAGAATTTAATAAACGCCAGGGGTGCTTATTAGAGGCACTACGGTATTGCATAAACGTGTATTGCATAAAGGTCTCGGAGATCTACTTGCCAAACTTAGTACATTGTGCCGAGCAGAGGTAGTAATACGAGTACCTCTATCACACGGGTACCCTAGGCACTCGAAAAAGAGAAGACAAGAAAAGGGAATAACTAGTCGAGAAGACAATGCTAGGAATATTACAGTATTCCAGAGAACTGAAGTTCTAGGAATGAATGAGTTAGAATTAGAGATGAAGATCAAATGATAACTGCGGTTTTACCACAAAAGATAAGGCTGACAATGTTCCGACTTAGTCTCAACAAACTTAACATTCCTAGACATCCCAATAAAGCCAAGATTGTTTGCACTTGGTCTAGATTTTACGTTTGATTACGGAAACAAATTTTCTGGACTTTCCTTAGTCGTCTTGAAAGAAGAGAAAGTAAAACTTGTTTCCTACAACAGATCTCAGCTGGATAGCCAGATGATTTTTGGTCCGACAGGCGGCAGTTCTGATTTTGATTTTCGAACAATAGTAATGAAAATTCTAGACTTCTTGCGGTTGGGTCCTATTAAAAAACATTGGCAAGCGAGGTCGCACATATCTGCCATGAATAATTAATGAGGAGCTATTCGAATCAAGTCGTCCTTTCTTTTTCTACCGAGACGACTTGGGCAAGTCCAACTTTATCACAGTATAGTGATACTTCCGTCTAAATTCCGAGTAAGGGAACCAATCAGGTTGTTTGGTTCCCTTAAAATCATTATCTATCTTTGCACCAAATCATTAAGAGGTCTGAAAAACACAATAGCATAATCAGTATAAAAAACAATTTGAAACATAAGATGATTTTTGAATTCCAACCTATTACCAAAAAAATGTTGAGAGAAATTATCCTTAAACTTGACCACAAGAAAGCTTGTGGCCATGATATGATAAGTGNCCAGAGAACTGAAGTTCTAGGAATGAATGAGTTAGAATTAGAGATAAAGATCAAATGATAACTGCGGTTTTACCACAAAAGATAAGGCTGACAATGTTCCGACTTAGTCTCAACAAACTTAACATTCCTAGACATCCCAATAAAGCCAAGATTGTTTGCACTTGGTCTAGATTTTACGTTTGATTACGGAAACAAATTTTCTGGACTTTCCTTAGTCGTCTTGAAAGAAGAGAAAGTAAAACTTGTTTCCTACAACAGATCTCAGCTGGATAGCCAGATGATTTTTGGTCCGACAGGCGGCAGTTCTGATTTTGATTTTCGAACAATAGTAATGAAAATTCTAGACTTCTTGCGGTTGGGTCCTATTAAAAAACATTGGCAAGCGAGGTCGCACACCTGCCATGAATAATTAATGAGGAGCTATTCGAATCAAGTCGTCCTTTCTTTTTCTACCGAGACGACTTGGGCAAGTCCAACTTTATCACAGTATAGTGATACTTCCGTCTAAATTCCGAGTAAGGGAACCAATCAGGTTGTTTGGTCTATTAAAGGACAATTGCGGGGTTTGTTAAATTAATCTTAGAAAACAAACTTACCATCCCCTGAATCAAATGACAAAATTTTTCCACATTTAGACTTCTGTTTCATCTGTCAATTCAATAAATATCTTCGTAATTTAGGCCAAATGTTACTCCATCGGTCTCCATTTTGTCCACGAGTCCACGATAAGGAGGCTAGTCACGATTCAGAGGCGAGAAAACAATAGGGCAGCTTCGTTCACAGAGGAGTTTGAGATGACGTCAGTTCGCAATGGTCACTTTTTTATGACGTCAATTCGCAGTGGTCGCTTTTTAATACGTAATTTCGCAGAGAAAAGAGGAAAAATAGTGGGAAAAAGTGCGATACACCATTCATAACAGCATAATCTTTCATTTTATCATCAATTATACCAACACCGGAATTTGTCCTTTAAGCACTGGTTTTTCGGCTTTTATGTGTACAGATTCCGAAATAATTTCAGACTAGTTTCCGTCTATAGGAGGTGCAGGGTGGTCTTTACATTTAGACTACATTTACGCGATGCCGGTAGAATATCGTACTGCTGGAATTTTATGCCATTTAGGAAAATCAGCTTTCGTCTACACGTCACGGGGAAAATTTGATGGTAGTTTCTTGGTGGATGGCAAGTGACGTTGATAATGAATCAAAGTGGGAAATGCGCCAAATATTACTGAATTTTTTACCAAGATGTATAATATAACGTTCTACAATCGACTTCCCAAAGAATCGTGAGAAACTCTTAATTGGAACGCAATGCATCTTGGTAAAAAGTGTTTCGTCGCCATCTTCGACATAATCGTCTGTTGTAAACTTTGCCGTTTTATTAACAGATAGAAAATTCTACCCGCATCGTGTAGTCGGGAAGCCAAATCGACTAATTATGTTATTTTCAAATGGGTTTCAAATTACACCGGCATCGTGTAAACGGCATCTTAGGTGCTACACATAAAACCCAAAAAGCCACAGAAGGCGTCAATTTTCTACACCTGGTATCCACCTATTGATTAGTCAACGCCCATTCTACACGCCTCTGATTGGCATTTGCTGATTAGCCGACGCCGACTTTACACGGCTCTTTTTGTTATTTAAAACACAACACCGATCTAGATTAGAACAATGATACTGGAATTCTTAACATAAAGTGTGTGCATAAGAGGAGACCAAAAAAACTGAATGTTTTTTTTCAGTCAAAGATAGATTAAAATCTATGTAACCCAAGCAATTAGTTGATAAAGCACTTATTACTTTGAGCCATCTAAATTATGTTCAAAACAGTAAAATCAATCTATTCTCGCACATATCAAGGGCTCAACTTATACATTGTCATACATGTCATATAAGGCCTCCCTGCCTCTCCCTATCCCAATAACCTACTACCCTCCCGCAGTAACGAAATTATCCGGACAGCCAAAACAAAATGCCGTCGATATTTTGACCGCTGGCCCTTCGACCCCAAAACGGTTCAGCCGAGGCTTTAATGACGATGAGCTCCAAGATCCTTTGCAGTCGCAAAGTGACTTGCACACTGTATGACAATGATTTTGGACTAGCAATCGTGAGGCTGTTTAGTCAGTTCAATCTTCAAATGAACGTTTCTTTTTTACTCAAACAACAGCCATTCCTGAAAATAAGCGACAGATGAGGATCCTTAATTCACCTCAAGGATAAAGAATCTTTATGGAGGCTCAACATAGGCACTGTACGTCCATAGGTTATAGATTTTGAATATACTTTTCATTTGTTTACACTCGTGATAGATAATAATCTAATAGCTGCAAATTTATGTTTTCTACAGGGTATACAGTACATAGCATTAATATACAATAAATGTTCCTTGATATGCTCTTGAGAACCTGCAAATTCTGGCACTTGAAAGAGTTTTTTCACCATATGCATGCAATAAACTTATTGAGTATGCTTGGCATCAAAACAATCTTCTGTTCTAGTATTAGGATTAATAGGCTTATTTAGCACTAATAGCTATTTACATATATAAAACNTCTTGAGAACCTGCAAATTCTGGCACTTGAAAGAGTTTTTTCACCATATGCATGCAATAAACTTATTGAGTATGCTTGGCATCAAAACAATCTTCTGTTCTAGTATTAGGATTAATAGGCTTATTTAGCACTAATAGCTATTTACATATATAAAACTAAAATAAAGAGAGGCTGTTCTTGCACTATTTTCAGGGCAACTGAGAGGAGAAAGGGGGCAAGTTACCAGGGCCTCAGGGTTTAGGGGCCTGATATAATGTATAATGTCTCTAAATAATCCCCATTCAGTAAGTAAATTATTAGCAAATTTCTCGTTTTTTCCCTTCCCCAGAATTTTTACTGAAATGCATTCTCAGCCAATCGACAGGGCGTGCACAGAACTTTTCCCGGAAGCACTCCGGACCACCCATTTGTCTGCTCCCTTCGCCTCCAAGGAGCTTCATTCTTCATACTTGTCCAATATGTAGACTTACCACAAGAGCCGCTACTCTATACCACTACAACAATAACCATCTACCACCGCTCAACAAGGACTCATGCACATACTGTTAAAAAACAGGACAGCCAATTTTTTATGAATTTTGAAAGCGTTGCAAATGATGCGAAGCAAAACGTTTTCTAAGCATAAGTTGGGGCATAAACAATAGCCCCTAAAACAAAACTCTCTGAAAATCTTCAAATTTAAGATTTATCTTGGCTAGCATTGATAACAAACCCTCCTCAATTTTTTGTTTGAACATCAAAGCAAAACTGCACGCGACTGCAAAATATTTTTCTTTAACACAGCTCTGAGACTGTTTCACAAAATGCTTGAGAATAACTTCGAGCTCGTTTACAGCTGTTATGTAATCCTGTCATCGAGAAATATCGCCGCTCCAAAAACTTGAGGCCGATTGTTCGGGTTTTTGAACAGTAAGGTTATGAGTTGTAGCTTGAGCGAATAGGCAAATTCAATTCAATAAAGTTTGGAGCGAAAACAACGAACCAGCTCATATGTCTACCCAAGACCCTCACAAACCACTCGGCAGGCAGCCCTGCTATTAATAGACAACAACGCTAAAGATGGCGGCCGCGCAAAGCATTCTGGTAAAAAGCTCCCTGACGACCACCTAACGACATAAAAATTGTGGACTGCCGTTTCGACTGGCTAGCTGTGGTAAAGTTCGGAACAAGTAATCAATGTAAACAAATAGGAAAATTTTGTAATTCGACCGCGAATTTTTTTTTTAATTTGACACGAAACTTTACTTTTTCTGCTTTGGAAAGGTTTCCTTCGAACCATGTTGCATTCGAATTCAAGGTCGATTCGAATTCAAGCTAGCTAGACCGAAATTTTTATGTCGTTAGGTGGTCGTCAGGGAGCTTTTTACCAGCATGCTTTGCAGCAAACCATAACAGAGTCTTTGGAGCCGCCATCTTTAGCGTTATTGTCTAAGTCTATTTTCTATTCTGCTTGCAGACATTTGTTATTTTAGCATCTTTAGGAGCGTCGATCCACCGATCTTATGATATAAAACAATTCTTGCGACTAATCCACTACGCCACTCTAATTACAACTAGACAAATTACAATGAATAATCCCAGCAAGCAAATACTACTAAGACAGCTGTGGAAAACGTTTTCTTGTCAACTCTTAACGGTGTTAACCCTATCCAGACTCTCCTTGAGTTCTTCTGCTATGACCTAGATTTTTTGTGACTGTTAGTTTCTATTTAGGAGACACCCTTTCATGTCATTTTCAAAAATTTTGACACTTGTTCAGGGGGTCAACACATAATTTTTAATTGAGTGCTCGGCAAAATAAATGCCTTTTCAGCCATAACTTTTGAACCACTTGTTCTATAACAATGAAACAAACATAGCTGATCTCCTCTTGCGAAGGGCATTCATTTGATATATAGTTTGTTGATTTTTGATGACGTCATCAATTCTTCGTTGTTGCGCATGCGTACTTACGAAAAACCACGTTAAGCTCCACTATTGGAAAAATTAGCAATATCATACGATGCAGCAGGTCTTTTTGTGTACAACTAGAATTTTTTGCGATTTTTAAATCAATTTGTAACCGACTTTAGGCAAAAAGTTCTTTTTTTAGTGAACAAAATAAATAAATGCTGACATCAGCAAAAATATTAATGATACGAATCAAAAATTTTAAAAGAAGAATATTAAGGATACAATCTTTGTATGTTTCAAATCTCATATCAATATATTTAATTGATTTGGAGATACAAAATGTCGAAGTCCGGGTGGTTTTACACCTAATTTAGCAACATTTGCTGACGTCAGCACTTAACCAAGTGACATAAACAAAAACAAATGACGTCATCAGTTCCAAAGTTTGGCTCCCAGCTCGTTGTATGTTTGGGATACTAAAACATGTTTGAGCTCGTTGCCAATCCATGTAAGAAGCCTACAGTTGCTTATGACCTGAGATGTTTAAAACAAAATTCGATCTATATCCAAATTTTATGAAGAATAGTTTCATGCAGCGAAACGTTAGTTACAATTTGAGGCATGGTAACGACGCGCATCTTCCAAAGGTACGCACCACGTCATTTGGAATCGAGCCTTCCTTGGAAATAGAATATGGCAGATATTCCCGCACAAGATAAAAGATTTCAGCACCCTTCCAATTTTCAAAAAAACAAACAATGTGCTGGAATGGTGATAAATGCAATTGCAGGCTCTGCAAAGTATATGTAACACAGGTTGGGTTCCTAACAGGATAGACTTTTTATGTTTTCATCCTGTAATTGGCATATCATAATTGGTATATTTATTTAGAGGCTTAAATTAGCTGTAATTGCAGCTATAGTTATTTCTTTCGCATACTGTAAATAAATAAGTGATGACGATGATGATGATGATGATGANTTCTTTTTTTAGTGAACAAAATAAATAAATGCTGACATCAGCAAAAATATTAATGATACGAATCAAAAATTTTAAAAGAAGAATATTAAGGATACAATCTTTGTATGTTTCAAATCTCATATCAATATATTTAATTGATTTGGAGATACAAAATGTCGAAGTCCGGGTGGTTTTACACCTAATTTAGCAACATTTGCTGACGTCAGCACTTAACCAAGTGACATAAACAAAAACAAATGACGTCATCAGTTCCAAAGTTTGGCTCCCAGCTCGTTGTATGTTTGGGATACTAAAACATGTTTGAGCTCGTTGCCAATCCATGTAAGAAGCCTACAGTTGCTTATGACCTGAGATGTTTAAAACAAAATTCGATCTATATCCAAATTTTATGAAGAATAGTTTCATGCAGCGAAACGTTAGTTACAATTTGAGGCATGGTAACGACGCGCATCTTCCAAAGGTACGCACCACGTCATTTGGAATCGAGCCTTCCTTGGAAATAGAATATGGCAGATATTCCCGCACAAGATAAAAGATTTCAGCACCCTTCCAATTTTCAAAAAAACAAACAATGTGCTGGAATGGTGATAAATGCAATTGCAGGCTCTGCAAAGTATATGTAACACAGGTTGGGTTCCTAACAGGATAGACTTTTTATGTTTTCATCCTGTAATTGGCATATCATAATTGGTATATTTATTTAGAGGCTTAAATTAGCTGTAATTGCAGCTATAGTTATTTCTTTCGCATACTGTAAATAAATAAGTGATGACGATGATGATGATGATGATGATGATGATGACGATGATGGTGGTGGTGATGATGATGATAGCAAGGAAGGCGAACAGGAAGATCTCAAATCGCATTTGGTAGCTGCGATATTTTCTCTTCTTTCCCCTGTTTAGTAGTTGTAGATACTTGATCCATTGCAATTGTAGATGTTGTAGTTTCGGAGATGAATGACTTGTTTGTCTTCCCTCCGACTCTTCTCTCCCCTTTACCTGTCTTATTTTGTGGGCCTTTTTCTTCATTACTTTTCGATTTAAGAAGTGAGCAGCATGGCAAATAGGGTAAGATACAGGAAAACATAGAAATAACGATCTTGCGGTAACTGCGCATGAAAACGCAGTAAATGAAGCAGTTGACTACGTTATTCAGCATGATCATGTAGTATGTTACGTCGTGATAAATATAGAACCAGAGTGCAGTGCCGACGCTTTCTGCGTGTCGCATGTGAATAAAGATGGTGGAGAAAAACAAAGGATTTGTGACGCTGAACACCATGGAGACTGTAATAATCATCTTCGTAGCTTGGGTATTATCTCGCTTTCGTTGCTCCAAAACACGGCTTGGGGCTTCCGATAGAACCTTCAGGGACTCAAAAAGCTTGCCACTGATTTGCCAGTAAAATGCCCACATAACGATGATAGGCATGCATAGTAACATGGTGAAATGAATGCACACAACAGTGTTCCTGATATGCAACGGTGGCTGGTAAGTGCATACTGGTCGAATCATACCTGCATCAATAACTTGTGTGTAAATTATGGGCAAAATCATCACTGATACCACAGCGAGTAGCCAGATGCATGCCATAATTATTAACAACTTCTTTCCCGTAATTCTCTCCGCCATCGGTGTGATGATAGCCCTACGTCGCACGTACGCTATGAGGAGGAGCGACATTGATGAAATAAAGGGGAAACAGTCGAGGACTGGAAAGACGATTTTACACGCAAACCAACCTATTGCATAGCCGTTTTCGAGTGCCCAGAGATTGGAGAACCAGCAGTTTGCTAACAAGGAAAGAATATCATTAACTGCCATGCTAAGTAGGATCTTTTCATAGATGCTCATTCGTCCATCCAACTTCCGTTTAACGAGGATGAGTATCGCAAGCACGTTGCCGAAGATCCCCAGAGCAAGGTACAAGATGCTCAATGTGATGCGGTAGCCCCTTTCTTTTTGTAAATATTCCATCAGTTCAGGAGGAAGTGGAGGCCTCATATTTCCCATTATTGGGGGCATGAATGTAGCATTATTGAAAAGGCTGCTATTTGAGGCAAGGCTGCTGTTTGAGGCAAGGCTGCTGTTCGTAATATTGTTCATGGTAAGGCAACAGAAAAGGCAACACTTGAATTGTTGTACACACCAACTTATATTCGATGGAAGTTGAAACCTTCGATGGAGGTGAATGATGCTCTGCGAGCCACTTGAATTTAGCCTGTGGAAAAAATTTAGAAAGGTAATATTATGGCAGCTAAAAAGTTGCATTTAACAAGCTCAATAAAACTATTACATTTACATAACAAATTGCTATGTAATTCTGACAATATTCTGTCCTTACCCTGAATAGACAAAGGACACGTCGTAACATAAATATTAAATATAATTGAACATTATCTACATCCTTCAATCTTAATTTCCATTGTTTGCATGTGAAGTATTCGAAACTTTGCCTTCAATCAGCTCTCTGCAATAGTCTGGAATTTGGAAGTGCGAGCGAAGCGAGTGCTTTTCCTTCCTAGTTTGACAGAAAAGGGGTATCCTGTAAAGATAGGTGAAGGTGAAGTTGCGTTTTTTAGCGCCAAGCGCGGGGATCGCAGCAGTAGAGAACACCTAATAGAGTCCGCGACCCCTTGTCATGACGCTCAAATGGTGGGGCTCCACCTGGGATCGAACCCTGTCCGCCTGACTGTTCTGGCTGCAAAATCAGAGGATTACACCATTGCGCCATAACACGCCACAGATAGTCAGAGCTACCAAGCAGGTTCGCTCATCTCCATGTAAACCAAAGCCAAAGTTTGGCTAAAAACAAATGTCGCCTAGCGCAAAATTAGGAGCAGGCTCAATCCAATTGTCAGACCTTCCAAGCAGGGCTACATCTAAATCTCTACTAAAGCGCAGTTTGGTCTCATCTTTAGTTTTCAAATTCTCAAATATTGTGTGAATAACAACAATGATTTTACAACGTCGAATAAACCAAGATCGATAAAAAATAGACTTTCAACTTGGGGTATGCGAATGCTGCCACTAAGCCGGTTCACAAGGCAAAATGTTACTTCTAGCACGAAGATGATCCTGGGGGAAGCGTAAGAAGACTCGGGTATACGAATACTGACTAGAAATTGGTGCTTTCTTGTAAAAAAACCCCAGAATATCATTAGAGGCGGGCGGATCACCAATTGTTTAGGCGCGTGTCGTGCGTGTCCTTTGTTTTTTTGGAGTTTGTTTGGTGGCTTCACCCAACCCACCAAAAAGCGACCGTTAAAAATCCACTTATATCTGAGCAATCGTAAAAGATATGAATATTTGGTTTGTTCCTCTGTGAAGTACAGGGATTTCGCTTCAAAATAAAGCGTTCATTTTTGAAAAAAAAGATGAACGTCAATGTGAAATTGACTATCAAAAACTGCAAAAACACAGCTTCGACCGAAATTTGGAGACAAAGCTCCTTTAACGTGAAAACAGAGCAGTGTATACACGTGGCAATAGGTAGAAACAAGCCTGCACTGAACTAGATACACAATCAAAAATTTCATTTACACACCAGCTAATTCTCAGTTCCTCCAACAGTCCGTTCTTGACAAAATAAGACGGAATCATATTGTTTTGGTATCTGCAAAAATACTGGATATTACACAAATTTCATATGAAAACAGAGCAGTGTATACACGTAGAAACAAACCTACACTGACCTTCCCAAACAGTCAATACTTTCATTAAAACACCGGCTACCACAAGAATCTGCTAATTCTTCCTAGTAAAAAACGTTAAATGAAGTAATCACGCTGTGTTAGCAGCTGCAGAAATGCCAGTTGTCACAAATCACAATGCCTTGATATGAACAGCCACAGAAAGATAACTGTTGATTCGTTCTAAGTGACTCAAACGCCATTCTATCCAAAAAGGCTAACTGGTCGGAATAATTATTTCAGATTTTTTCCCGCTTTAAATGCCCAATAACAAATGATTTTATGAAAATCTNGAGCAGTGTATACACGTAGAAACAAGCCTACACGGACCTTCCCAAACAGTCAATACTTTCATTAAAACACTGGCTACCACAAGAATCTGCTAATTCTTCCTAGGAAAAAACGTTAAATGAAGTAATCACGCTGTGTTAGCAGCTGCAGAAATGCCAGGTGTCACAAATCACAATGCCTTGATATGAACAGCCACAGAAAGAAAACTGTTGATTCGTTCTAAGTGACTCAAACGCCATTCTATCCAAAAAGGCTAACTTTGGTCGGAATAATTATTTCAGATTTTTTTCCCGCTTTAAATGCCCAATAACAAATGATTTTATGAAAATCTTACACTCGCGAAATACTGGAAAAGCGCTGAAATCAAGGATAAAATTTTGCTCTGTTCCTTACTTGCAGAAAAAAGAAGAGTAATTTCTTTATAACATGGGATGTGAAAAATGTTAGTTTTCTAGTCCCATGAGATTTTATCTCCATAGTAAATATTTTGGACTACAGTAAAACCTAGAATAAGAACCTAGTGGATTAAGAACCTGCTGGCTGAAATTGTCCTATTAGACTACCATTTTATAAGAACCAATCCATTGTATTCATTGTTTAAGAACCCAGGCTAATGTGGAAAATTGTAGGTTCTTATACGCTGGTTTTTACTGTATTCCCTGGTTAAAAAGATATTGCTCTCTTTTTTCTGCAAATAAGAAGCAACCCAAAACTTGGCCCCTTGATTTGAACAGGTTTTGAGGGCTTGGCAAGCTTCATATTTTCAGATTATTTGTAATTTAGGGGCTTTCATCAAGAAAAAGTTCGAAAACATTTGGAATCGCTTAGCAGCAGTTCTTATCGCGAAACTTTATTGGGATAACAGTGGTTCTAAAGAAAATGTGTATCACAATGAATGGTCTTGCTCAAACATTTATCTGATGTAGGCCCTTTACCACGGACTGTAGGAAACTCTGAATTAAAAATAAGATTTACGTATATGATAGATCGAGCCTTCCAAGTTCATTGTTTCATTCGTGATATATCGAGTGCCATCCCCGCGCGTGGCAGATTGACATGACCCAGAGCCACTATGCCACTCGCCGTTTGAGACTTTTCGATCAGCACCGCTTAATAATAATAACAACAACAATAACAATAACAATAACAATAATAATAATAATAATAATAAAATTATTATTATTATTATTAGAACACTTCTATAGCGCCATTTCTACAATAAAAAATATATTCAAAGGCGCTTTAACAAAATTAGGTATAATGTAAAAAAAAAATTAGGTACAAATCGTTACAATTCAGGTATAAAATGATATAAAGTTACAAGTATCCCTCGAATGCCATTCTCAACAAATGAGTCTTTAATCTTGACTTGAACTCTAAACTAATAATAATAATAATAATAATAATAATAATAATAATAATAATAATAATAATAATTGGGAGCGGGGAAGGAATTGAGAGCAGAATAATGAAATGCTCAGCAATAGAGGAATGGAATATATTGATAAGAAGTACAGGGTAAGAGAGAAAGGTGTTAGTGTAGTAATAGAGGAATTGAAGCAAAGAGTTGTGGCGAAAGCAGCGAAGGTTAAGAGATTTGAAGCCAGAAACGAGCAGCAGCGCCAAAACAGATTATTTGAAGTTGATCAAGGACGGTTATATCAGGAATTAGATGGAAAAGATAAAAGTGAAATTCTGATCCCAGATGCAGATGAAGCACGAGACTTCTGGAGCTCGATATGGGAAAGCCCAGTAGAGCACAACACTCAGGCTGAGTGGCTGAAGGAAATCAAAGAGGAGATGACGGGATTAAACCATAGACAAGAAGACATAGAAATTGAAGAAGGAAAGGTGAAGGAGCAGTTAAAGAAGATTCCGAATTGGAAGGCCCCAGGGCCTGATGGCGTGCAGGGCTTCTGGATCAAGAATTTGAATGGACTCCACAACAGAATTGCTGAGCAACTCAATGAAATAGTTAGAACTGGTGTTGTGCCGACATGGATGACCAAAGGTAGGACAGTGTTGTGTGTCAAAGACGTTAGTAAAGGTAATGCTGCGGACAACTATAGACCGATATCATGTCTACCACTTATGTGGAAAGTTTTGACAGGGATAGCTGCAGATCAGATTTACACGTATATGGAAGAAAGAGAGTTGTTCCCAGATGAGCAAAAGGGGTGTAAAAGGAAGGCAAGGGGCACAAAAGA
>REGM01000115.1:15559-58283 GCA_004194415.1 Aurelia aurita | reverse complement strand
GGGGGAAGCGTAAGAAGACTCGGGTATACGAATACTGACTAGAAATTGGTGCTTTCTTGTAAAAAAACCCCAGAATATCATTAGAGGCGGGCGGATCACCAATTGTTTAGGCGCGTGTCGTGCGTGTCCTTTGTTTTTTTGGAGTTTGTTTGGTGGCTTCACCCAACCCACCAAAAAGCGACCGTTAAAAATCCACTTATATCTGAGCAATCGTAAAAGATATGAATATTTGGTTTGTTCCTCTGTGAAGTACAGGGATTTCGCTTCAAAATAAAGCGTTCATTTTTGAAAAAAAAGATGAACGTCAATGTGAAATTGACTATCAAAAACTGCAAAAACACAGCTTCGACCGAAATTTGGAGACAAAGCTCCTTTAACGTGAAAACAGAGCAGTGTATAACACGTGGCAATTAGGTAGAAACAAGCCTGCACTGAACTAGATACACAATCAAAAATTTCATTTACACACCAGCTAATTCTCAGTTCCTCCAACAGTCCGTTCTTGACAAAATAAGACGGAATCATATTGTTTTGGTATCTGCAAAAATACTGGATATTACACAAATTTCATATGAAAACAGAGCAGTGTATACACGTAGAAACAAACCTACACTGACCTTCCCAAACAGTCAATACTTTCATTAAAACACCGGCTACCACAAGAATCTGCTAATTCTTCCTAGTAAAAAACGTTAAATGAAGTAATCACGCTGTGTTAGCAGCTGCAGAAATGCCAGTTGTCACAAATCACAATGCCTTGATATGAACAGCCACAGAAAGATAACTGTTGATTCGTTCTAAGTGACTCAAACGCCATTCTATCCAAAAAGGCTAACTGGTCGGAATAATTATTTCAGATTTTTTCCCGCTTTAAATGCCCAATAACAAATGATTTTATGAAAATCTTACACTCGCGAAATACTGGAAAAGCGCTGAAATCAAGGATAAAATTTTGCTCTGTTCCTTACTTGCAGAAAAAAGAAGAGTAATTTCTTTATAACATGGGATGTGAAAAATGTTAGTTTTCTAGTCCCATGAGATTTTATCTCCATAGTAAATATTTTGGACTATTCCCTGGTTAAAAAGATATTGCTCTCTTTTTTCTGCAAATAAGAAGCAACCCAAAACTTGATCCCTTGATTTGAACAGGTTTCGAGGGCTTAGCAAGCTTCATATTTTCAGATTATTTGTAAGTTAGGGGTTTTTATCAAGAAAAAGTTCGAAAACATTTGAATCGCTTAGCAGCAGTTCTTATCGGGAAACTTTATTGGGATAACAGTGGTTCTAAAGAAAATGTATATCACAATGAATGATCTTGCTCAAACATTTATCTGATGTAGGCCCTTTACCACGGACTGTAGGAAACTCTGAATTAAAAATAAGATTTACGTATATGATACATCGAGCCTTCCAAGTTCATTGTTTCATTCGTGATATATCGAGTGCCATCTTAATCCCCGCGCGTGGCAGATTGACATGACCCAGAGCCACTATGCCACTCGCCGTTTCGAGTGCCACTCGAGACTTTTCGATCAGCACCGCTTAATAATAATAATAATAATAATAATAATAATAATAATAATAATAATAATAATAATAATAATAATAATAATAATAATAATAATAATAATAATAATAATAATAATAATAATAATAATAATAATAATAATAATAATTTGAGTTAAACTGACGAAGATTTTTATCGAAACGTTTTTATCCGAACAGTTGTGTTTTCTATTTTATTTTCTGTTTGTTTCTGATGGTGGTTTTAGTTTAAATAATAATAATAATAATAATAATAATAATAATAATAACATTATCATTATTATTAGAACATTTCTATAGCGCCATTTCTACAATAAAAAATATATTCAAAGGCGCGTTAACAAAATTAGCTATTAAATGTAAAAAAAAAAAATTAGGTACGAATCGTCACAATTCAGGTATAAAATGATATAAAGTTACAAGTATCCTTCGAATGCCATTTTGAACAAATGAGTCTTTAATCTTGACTTAAACTCTAAACTAATAATAATAATAATAATAATAATATTTAAACTAAAAGCACCATCAGAAACAAACAGAAAATAAAATAGAAAAACACAACTGTTCGGATAAAAACATTTTGATAAAATCTTCGTCAGTTTAACTAAAACTGGGACAGCCGAGCGAGTATAAATACGAAAATACCTAATTTACATTACAATACTGTTTACAACAATTTGTTTACTTAAAATAACAGTGGATACAACAAAGGAAACAACATCATACAATAAGACTACTGAGAAAAAAATCAACTCGATGACCCTCCAAGGATTTATAGGACAATAGAATATTGGGAACTCGTTCCGAAAATTAGAAATCCTTTCAAAGTTTAATTCCCCCTTTCCCTTCCTTTAATAATAATAATAATAATAATAATAATAATAATAATAATAATAATAATAATAATAATAATAATAATAATAATAATAATAATAATAATAATAATAATAATAATAAATTCGTGTTTGCCCTAGTGTCCGAGCTGACAGCTCAGTTAACATAATAATTATGTCTACTAGGCATATGTTATTCCCTACATACATAATCAGTTCATATGATGTAAGACACACGATTAAGAAGATATTCAGCTTGAACATGTGATATATAGAGTAAGTGTATCTTGACCGAAAAAACATTCACCCGAATAACTTCTTCACCCTGTGTCTCCATATATAATTGGCCATTATCAAATTCGATACTGAGCACCACTGTAATGTGTTCTTTATAATTAATCGATCTACTGTCAGTGATCTCAGAACAGTCCAAACATCCTTTTTGATACAACCAAGTGAGCCAAAGCAAAGCACTTTCAGATCCACATCCCAACCTAACGACTGTAGCAGACTGCACAGTGGCTGATACCGTTCCTGTTTGGTGTTTAACGCTTGCTCAAAATACAGATCGTAGCAGACAGTCACCTCTAGAATAATGCATTTACGTGATTGATTGTCAATGACAAGAATATCGGGTTTACGATGCGTAATACGCTGTAGTTCATCACCATAGTCTGTTATTATTGATTCTGCAAGCTTGTTTGCATGAAACTGGAAATCATTCAAACTTCCCGAGATCACCTCAAATATTTTGTCAGCAATTCGATTGTGACGTCTGTTATAAAAGTTATGAAACTCTCTGCAGCCATTCATCAGATGTGCGATACTTTCCGTATGCTGATGGCAAAAGGGGCAAGAACTTTATAATAATAATAATAATAATAATAATAATAATAATAATAATAACAATAATAATAATAATAATAATAATAATAATAATAATAATAATAATAATAATAATAACAATAACAATAACAATAATAATAATAATCAATTTATTTACAGTTGGTGGTGGCTCTAGTTTACATGAAACTAATAAATACCAACCATCTAATTAAAAAGTATAAGTTAAAACCAAAGTTCTATCTACAGATATTACAGGTATATTTTTCTCCCTTCCAGTTTTTGATCATAGTTTTAAACGTCTTGCTATTTTGTTCGGATCTTATGCTGTCTGACAAAGTGTTCCAAAGTATACTGCCTCTGAACGATAGTGAACTCTGCCCATATGAAGATGTTTTAATTGTTGGCAGCTAGAGGGGAGGTTCTTTTCCCTTAGATTATACTTTACATCTTTGGTTATGAAAAACTCCGACAAAAGGAAGGGCTAATGGTATCTGTGGATTCATATATTTCGACCATTAGCTTTTGTAGATTCTTACAATGGATAGTTATCTCTTCCGACCTTGCCAATAGTTCTTCAAATGTAGATGTATAATCGCCATGGAGAACTCTCAAGGCACGCTTATGCAACCGGTTTATTCTAGTGTTAGCTGTTTTATCACAAAACATCCATATCAGTGGCCAATAGTTGAAATTTGACATTATGAAAGTTTTTTATAGTATGTTTGTTTTATGTTTTTGTAGATACCCAGAAATTCGGGAGAAAGCGTTTACTTTTTGGTTTGCCTTTTTGCAAATAGCTTCAACGTGATTTTGAAATTGTAACTTTGAGCCAATTGTCATTCCAAGAAGTTTAACTTCCTCGGTAATCTTTATGGATTGACCAGTTATTTCGAGAAACAATTTTGTGGCCCTTTTCAAGGCCCATAAAGATAACCTGAAACTTGTCTGGATTAGCTACCATTCTGTTGTCCTTAAACCAGTTTAAGGCATTATGTATATCTCCTTTGAGGGATCTCAAAATTGTTTCTATACTATCTTCACATGAATAGATAGTGTTATCATCGGCAAAGTTGCAAACTTGTGAGTTCTCAATGGCAGATATGAAATCGTTAATGAATAGACTGAACAGTAAAGGTCCAACGAAGGAACCCTGTCGAACACCAGATTTTACTAATTGCCAGCTACTGTAGGTACCATTTACCTTCACTCTTTGTAGCCTGTTTGTGAGGTAACTATGCAGTAAATTCAATCTACATAAACTGAAGACATATGCCTCAAGTTTCGCTAAAAGCAGGTCATGTGGAATGCAGTCATAGGCTTTGGTAGGCTTGCTATCGCTAAAAGAATTTTTCGCAGACATTACTGTGACTGAATTTGTAACAGTCAAGTGGACAGTTTAGAAAGATGTATAATTTCGAATATAAACGGGGGAATACCAATTTTCTTAATTTGATGGTACTTCCCACCCCCTGCCGGTAATGGACAAAGACGGCAATGGGCGATTTGAGTAGTCTGGATGAAAGTTCATGTCTTAGAAAATAAAATAACCAAATTTCCAAATACCATGATTCTCTCCATTAATACCATGTGGCGGTAATGGGCGATACTACTCTACTTTTGTTGGTTTCTGCTTCTACATTGAAGATGTTGTGGTGCCGTGTTGTAATCCACTGACTTTGCAGCAAGAATAGTCAGTCGGACAGGGATCAAGTCCCACCAGCACCTCATGAGCGTCATGAAATAGGGTCGCGAGCTCGATTAGCATTGATCTACCTCTGCGATCCCAGCACTTGGCGCTAAAAACCGCTACTTCACCTTTCAAAAGAGATGCAAAATTTCGGTCAAATTCGCCAAAAATCAGGGTTCCCTTCTAGCAAATGAAAGAACGATAAAATATTGATGTGAGCAGAGAAGCGATTCGATAATAATTATACTTGATGTACAGTGTACAAAGCTAAATGTTTCATAATAACACGAACCTTAGTTAAAAGACAGATGGAATGCTTTTCTCTTCAATCGATTTGATCATTAAAAAATTGCACCAAACAAAATTCCAAGATCGGTACCATAAAAAAACGTGTGCGTTTATTACAACAGCAAAACTCTTTGTGTCAAACGGCTACAACATGAACTGGACATAAAACAACTGCGCCTTTATGCACTGAAAAGCCTTATTCTGTGTATAGCACTATTGGAGTAGAGAATATGCAATGAAACAAGAGTCTCTGCATTAAAAGTGAGCTCTCAAATCTTCGAAGGATCATTTGGAATAAATTCTTAGTCTACTGACCAAATCTTCTCAAGCCATAAGTAAAAACATAACATAACAATAACTGAATACAATGAAAACATTCAATATATCCTCAAAACAAGATAAAACATGAATATACTTAAAGTTTTTGTCATACTTTCGATGAAGTCTTTTAAAGTAACTCATGGCAACAATTTTTAGCGTATTCTTGTATTATCTTTCTTAATATATTCACAGTATTTAGAAAAAGGGCTTTTAATTCATACTTAAGAAAAGTTTTGTTTCACCTTATCAAGTGTGTTAGTCAACCAAAAAGCAAAACAACTCAACTGAATCATGACTTATACGCTGTACTTTATATAATTGTTAAAATGATCAACTTACAGACAACGCTTCGTCTAACGATAAAAGACCTCTGCTTCAATGTCTGGAAAATTAGACTTCTCCCTACTGGTTTTCTTGTTTTATACATTTTTAACAGGAAATCACATGACCTGTCTATCAGCAGTCGTAGTTGCTAGACGGGGGAATGTTGATTGAGTGAGCGAAGAAAAGAAAGTTGACATGTTTAACAAGTGCAGACTTTTTAACAATAGTATCCGTTGCTTTTGATTGACACACAAATACAAAGCGCTTAGAGATTGCAAACAAAGGGATTTATACGGCTGATTAGCCAAGCTGTAAGTGATATAAAGATGGGTTAAAATCTTGATGGCTAACTCACTCTCGATGCATGCTAAAAGCAGTTTTTAAGAGAATACATGAGTATATCGAAAGAAGAAGAAGATCTAAAATTTTGTACACGATTCGATGAACTCTTGACGAGTAACAAAGGTGAAAGTGAAGGTGAAGGTGAAGTTGGGATCGTAGAAGTTGAGAAGACCTAATCGAGTCTGCAACCCCTTGTCATGACGCTCAAGTGATGGGGCACGATCTGGGTTCGAACAATGTCCGCCTGACTCTTCTGGCTGCAAAGTCAGACGATTACACCACTGCGCCACAACACCTTCAGGTATGAGTATAGTTGTACTACGAGTCATGGATTATACAAGGGCCTTGTCAACGACATAAGCAACCAATTTAATTTGTGGTCTGGCATAAAAGTACAGTTTGAACATTTTGTGTGTTTCCACGTATGCTTCAAAACCAGGTCACTTGTAAAAGTACAAATTCCAACAAATTCAAAGCCATTTCAAGATATTGCAATATGTCTAAATCAATTTGGTCCTTGTCACACATGCACACAACAGACATGCACATTAATTGTCACACATGCACATAACATCACACATGCACATCACACATGCATCACACATGATTAATGTCACACATGCACATAACAGACATGCAACAGACTTGTCACACATGCACATTAATAAAAAAAATTTTTACACTCACATGAACAGTCTTAGTTTTAAATTTACCCTATTTCTCCGCGTAAAGGTGCACATAAAGGCGCACGCACTTATGTAGGTAGCTTTTTGCAAGAATAAACAATAAAAGTAGACATATTGCCTTAACGTAAAAATCACAGTTAAAAGAAAAATATCAAATTTAGTGCAAAAACATGTACCAGCAGTTGGATGGAAAAACATGTACCAGCAGTTGGAAGCAGCTTAAAATGTTAGTTAGTTTCATTTTAAGTGCATGCGGGTATAACGACAATTATATTTTTTAACCGAGAATGCTCCTGAGCACCTGAATGCTCCTGTTTTTCATTGTAAATTATTTCTGCACGAAAAATCCTTCAGGTAAATAAGCTATAAAAAGAAAAAAAAAACCAACTAATTTATAATCTCTGTTTAAAAAAATACGACTTTACTTTAAAGCTAATGCTGTTCTTCCAGGGGGTCGCGTTTGTATTGGTTTTCAGCTCATCAAATGACATTTTTTAACAATGTCTTAAATTGGTACAAAAGGTAGGAAGCTCCCTAATATTTATATTGACATCGTTCCAAGCTTTAAGAGATGTGCAAGAAAATTTCTTTTTGGAATATTCCAGATTATACTTCAGGATTTGAAGATCCTCACAAAACCTTGTATTGCAGTTAGAGTACTGAAATCTCCGTTGAAACTAATTCCAAATATTTTCAGGACATAGTGCGTTCAAAATCTTATATCTAGTAAGGGCCCTGTAGTTCCTCGCATACAGTTAAAAATTGTTCAACCCCCCTTTTTGTTTGCCGTAAACAACTGCTCATCTTTTGAGCAAATAAACTGTCTTTTAAAACGCATTTTCCTTAATTTCTCAATGAAATTATTGTTTCTTATTTGCACGGCTTCCGTTGGAAATAGCGGTTTGGTAGAGTCAACAAAAAAGGTTTTCCAACATGGATCTCTCAATAAAAATGCTGTCATTTTAACTGCACGAGGATGCCAAAAAGTTGCGCAATGAATCTTTACAAACATATGCACCATCAAACACAGTCATTTAGGATTTTAAGAATATTCAAAGTGCTTAAATGCCAATTTAGTAGATCAAATTGAAATAAAAACACAGAAAAGTGAACGAAATTTGCAAAATAAACTACCACGGAATCTCAAAATAGACGCAAACCTTTGCAGTAGAACTTCTCATTTCCTTCCCAAATACAATGGAAGTTTGTTGTTATTTCAATTGCACCGAATTTCGTCTTTATATACAAAAGCAGAAATTCGCTGTTACAGACAGTTTTCAGAACTACAATAAAACAAAAGTTGTGGTCAAATAGTGGCTTCATAATGCATTTTGAAACCTGGAAACGCTAGCCTCACTGTAAAGGCCTTTGCTATGTAATAACCCATTAAATCAACAAAAGATTGATCATTGCAACCGGACTGCTAAAATAGGTTGGCAATCCAAGAAAATGCTTTATTATCGGATATTAATGGAGTAGGTACCAGTCAGAAATCGCACTATAAAGGGCGATAGTTGAAAAATGGACGTCATATCATTTAGTGTTTTCATATTAGATTTTGGTCAGGTGCGATAAGGAACCTGAAAATTCATATTGCAATCAATTGATGGAAAATGATAAAGTATAACATAGATACACCGACAGGGGGTTCAAATTACATTGATCTATCAAACGGTACCCACTAAAGGGCCCTCTTTAAACAGGTACCATTAGCCCCTTAACAGTGTATAAAAGTAACGAGCATTTGAAAATTCGCGTTAATTTAAGACATTTACATTTGTATTTGTATATTTACATAAAAATGCGTAATCTCAAAATACTTCAAAACAGAATCCTTCACAACAAAATCCTTGATAAAATTTTCCAGCAATTTAGCCCCACAGCAATCATTATCAATATAATTTAATCTAAGACCTGTAATCAAGTTAATTTAAGACCTGTATAATCGCATACACTTGGGACTGCCATTTAGCATTTTTCGTCTATTTCCTATTATCACGAGGCTGGATTGCTAGCAAATCTTGTCAATGATTTTGTTGTGAAGGGTTCTATTACGAAGTATTTGAGATTAAGCATTTTTATGAAATTGCTTGTCATTTGAGAACGATACAACCGATTGTGGCAAATTAAATTTTCTTTTCTAAGTTGATATGTTAGCTACACAGGTATTAAGTCACGAGCTCCACACAGCTTCCTGAAGTCAAACATAATTGATACATGCTTTGTTTCAACGTATAATTGAAAGGCTTGCCTATCTTTTTGAGATCTTGCATGATTACTTTAGGCTACAAATACTCTCCGAAAGACCAGTTTCAAGGAAAATTTCAACTACTGCATTTCTCATTCAGAGTGAAATTATCGCCATTATTTTTTTCCAGGCAAAGTTTTTTAAAGCTTTAATATAGATATAATTTTGAAGCTGTCTAGAGAAATTTATTGTTTGCATGCAGAAATAAGTCCATAAAATGTGCATTTTCTGTAAAAAGTGCGATTGTAATAGTTACGGGCAAGTTTTGGTGTTTACGCTCCTATTGTTTAATCATGAGCACTTAGACTAGAAAATGCGATAGACGGCCTTGTTTGCAGAAAAATTGTTTGCAGCAAGTACATAAAATGTGCATTTTCTGTAAAAAAATGCGAATGTAATAGCCAGGGGCAAGTTTTTGTATTTACGCTCCTATTGTTTAATCATGAGCATTTAGTCTAGAAAATGCGATAGACGGCCTAAACTACTCTGCCAGTAATTTGACTAGCCTATTTGTATTGCAATAATAATGAAACGACAACTTACTTGTGTCTTCTTTGTTGTTATCGTATCTCTAAACTCATGAGTTTTCCAAGCCAAATAAGCCCACAAACAACCAGCTCAGCTATAGTTACAGCTTAGCTATCAACCAAGCAGGAGTTGCGAGATAACAACATAAAAGTAAATAACACAAGTAAATTGTCTTTTTATCACTATTGCAAAGTGAATCTACCAGTCAACCACTGTCAGAGTAGATTAGTCTATCAATCTTGTTTCCCAGTTTTCAAGGTTGATTAAATCTCTTTGTTTATAGATCATAACGAAAAGATTAGCTAACAAAGGCAGATTTGTTGCTTTTGATTGACATGCGAGTATGAAGCGATTAGCGATCGCAAAGAAAGGGATTTCTACGGTCGATTATTCAAGCAGTAGATGTGAATGAGGTTATATAACCTCTGCGTAGCCACCATATCTAACCAATCACGTGTAACATCTCTCTTTCAAATCGCTGTATAGACTTTAATCCTGAACGTAGCTATCGTATAACAGCCCTGAAAAAATCCTGCATGGCAGGACGGAATTTGGCAATCTATATATTTATCATTATTAATCATACCATATTCGCTGTGGTTTTTGTCGTGTTGCGTTGTTCCTGATTTACTAATTCAGTTTACATTTACATCATCGCAAGAATCCTGCTTGGATCCGGCAAGCGCCGTTGATATAGTGGCCGGTCCTCGCATATTCGCTTTATAACATTATTTGGTAAATAGGAATCTAATGCTGGGTGATAGGTCTCATACTGTCTAGCTGCACTCACTGACGAACCCTGAAATTTGGCGAAACCGGTCTGTAGCACGACGTATGAGGTGCTTGTAGATTTCGTTCTTTAATGTTTAACCTCGCTCATTGTAGGATAGAGATAGTTCCCTTGGGTTCTCTAATAGCAGTGCATGCCGGTGCAGCTCTGGGGGTCTGGTTAACAGAAAATGGCACTCATCTTACAAAGACACATGCCTATAACATCATGTTTTGCTTTTTTTCGTCCATCCATCCATCCATCCATCCATCCATCCATCCATCCATCCATCCATCCATCCATCCATCCATCCATCCATCCATCCATCCGTCCATCCGTCCATCCATCCATCCGTCCATCCGTCCGTTTGTTTCTAGCTAGACTCCGAAGATAGCTTTAGGAACCATTAGAAGCTAAGCTTGCATAAGCAGTGCCCTGGTCCTTCCACGTGGTGCAACCACATCACGTGATTACTCTAGCCTGGAATAACAGGGAGTTTGCTAAACCTTTCGACTGGAAGGCAAAAGCGCTACTACTAGCCACTAGCCATCCCCGCTCTATTAAGGTATACCTCAATTTAAGTATATTTGGTCACCGAGCCAAGAGCACGAATGCTGGCCGCAGGAGATCAACACGATTTATTCGAATTAGATTAGTTTCTTTTTATTTATAATTAAGAAGCTATTGTATTATTATATATTCGAATTAAAATAAGTTGACAACAACAACATCTACTGATCTCCATAGGTCGCATTTGTTGCTTGCGGCCAGCAGTCGCGCTTTCACTTGGCGACCAAAACTACTGATGTGGAAGTCGGCCTTTAGTGAGACTATAATTGTTATACGATATAAGGGGCAATTGCTTTACCTTGAACATGATTTCTTGCTCTTTGGATCATGATCTTTAGATTATCGTTGCTAAGTATCGTGCTTTTGTTTGGTTGGGCATCTGTCTATGTTCTACAAAAGAAAACAGATCTTACGAGTTCTTCCATGATTTGAATATTGGAGGCTGCGCGCAGCTAAATATTGTTAGATTAGATGAAATTAAATACACTTTTAATTTGTTGCCCACAGGTACTAGATTAAGATAACAAAGAAGCATAGCAGAAGCAAGTCACAAGACTTGGTTGTCGGAATTGGTTTTATCCTTTCTCGAGGAATGTTTCTGCAGTACATATAGCAGTAAAAAGTTTCTTGTGGGTAAATGGCTTGTGCGGGTGGATTTTGAACTTTATGGTCACATCAACGTCTATTGTCAATCTTCCATCCATTGTGGTTGCATAATTTTGCAGTGAATTTTCATTTCTTACAAAATTAGAAAGCTTTGTAAATTGTCTCCATGTTTTGGTTGAGACGTAATCAAAATTCTTATTCGTAAACCATGTTACCTAACAAATTGCTTTGTTCATGCGGTTGGACAGATTTTTGAAAATAGCGATCATACACAATTTTAACTAAATAATTATAGATCTGTATTTTCCTTTAACCTACGTTTTTCCGTTATAACGACACCTCTAAGGGGACCATTATGGAAATAAGGTCAGCTTGACCTTTTAATGCTATCCCTGCCACTGTAATTAGGGGTGTTTTTCTTTACATTTTTAACCTTATATATTGTATTGTATCTATTTTTATATCATAAAATTTGTAAATATTTTTAATTTTAAATTGTGGCAAAAGAAACATACATACATACATACATAACGTGATCTGCCATTCAAATTTCAAGCTATAGTAATTTCAATTCGCAGACTGTTCATCCTTTGCAGTTGACAAATATACCACGAATTCCTAAAACGCTCCGGTTTCGTAAAGAATACAAAGTTTAGACAAAGACAACATCATTCTCCTATCTTGCTTCCACGTCAGTCAGTTGATTAGCAGTCGAACATGGACGAACTAGTGTATATAAAGAATTTGATACATATCGGGTGAGTCAAACAGTTAAAAGGTCGCCTACGTGTAGTTTTGCAACTGTTCATGATGAGATTTTTATCAAATACGATGTATATTACGTAGCTAAGATGCACAGTTATATATCAAAGTGTAGCTGGGCATTAACCGGTTCAAGCAATCTTATGGAAATGTTTCATCTCAGGACCATTCAAACATGGCCTAAAATATTTCATCAAATTTGCTAACAATACGTATAGTTTAACGATATCAAAAACTATGTGAAAAAGGCAAAAAGAAAGTCCCAAATGTATAAAATTACAGTCCATAAATTCTCTACCTACACAACAAGTCGCTTACAAAATACGATATCTTGACAGAGATCAGTTTTGATAGATGAAAGTCTACATTTTTAGCAAATGTGATCAAGGATTTTAGAGCTGTTTTGAAGGATTCTGTGATTGAACGTCTTCATAAAATTAGCTGTAACTTGAGAACGATCAGACGGATTTTGACAATGTTTATATCTAAGTTTGCATATTAGCTCCATAACGAGCATTAGTTTGAAGAAATCTGGCCAATATTTAGAAAACTACAGGCTTGCAAACGCCTTAACTGTGTTTTACTCACCCGGTATAGAAATCGATCAAGCGATCAAAATCATGGCGGACAGCAATAAGTACAAAAACCTCGAAAAACCATTAATTTGCTTCTTCTGGTAATACAAGGAAGGCCATATTGATGTTTTAAGGAAGAGCTTATCTTATTGAACACTTTAAATCAGCAAAATTTATTTAATCAATTGTTTTGCAGACTGACAGATTTTGAAGCTCGTCACGAGAAGTGCACAAAAGTATAATCTTTATTCTAGAATTTTATAAATTGTCAGTTTTTAACTACTTACTGTCGGGTGAGCCAGAACAAGTTCGACGTTTCAAGAATCTGCAAAATGTGGTTTCNTCAAGCGATCAAAATCATGGCGGACAGCAATAAGTACAAAAACCTCGAAAAACCATTAATTTGCTTCTTCTGGTAATACAAGGAAGGCCATATTGATGTTTTAAGGAAGAGCTTATCTTATTGAACACTTTAAATCAGCAAAATTTATTTAATCAATTGTTTTGCAGACTGACAGATTTTGAAGCTCGTCACGAGAAGTGCACAAAAGTATAATCTTTATTCTAGAATTTTATAAATTGTCAGTTTTTAACTACTTACTGTCGGGTGAGCCAGAACAAGTTCGACGTTTCAAGAATCTGCAAAATGTGGTTTCACTACCGGGTGAGTCAGAAAAACAATCCCCGTTTGAAAGGCCACTGCTCCCTGGATACCAAAATGATAGTATTGACAAATACATTATTTAATGGTTGACATGTTCAAATATAATTTAAAATCTACCTAACTGAAATCGGCCACTCCGTTCTGAAATTATGAGCGATTTTCTGGAGAAAGCCCTTTCAAGAAACCTTCAAAATAGCCTTAAAATCACGAGCAAATTTTCCAAATATTTCTGCCTTACAGCAATGACTTGCACTTGCTTTAGAACGTGTTATCCTCTTGGGAGGATAACATTTCCGAAAATAATGTTTTTATGTTCCCAGAGATGACACTTTCATCCTCCAAAAGGGATAAAACATGCTAAAGCATGTACAAGTCATTGCTATTAAGGCAGAAATATGACGGAAATTTGGTCGTGATTTTATGTCATTTTTGAAGGTTTCCTGGAGGGGCTTTCTTGAGAAAATCCCTCATAACTTTAGAACGGAGTGGCCGATTTCAGTCAGGTAAAATTTAGAATTTATTTGAACATGTCCACCATTAAACAATATATTTACCAATATTATTGCCTCGATATCCAGGGAGCAGTGGCCTTTCAAACGACGGGGATTGTTTTTTCCGACTCACCCGGTATATTTTTAAAATTTTGTATTTTCAGTGATATCAAAGGCCAGAATTATTTTAGCAACAATAACAATTATGTTAAATTATGCGAAAGATTTTGAAATAATTGAAAACCCCATATTTTGAGGCCTGGGCTTTAGAAGATATCGTTTATCTTGCCCGGTATTTTCAATTTTATTATTTCACATTAGCTTTCGACTCGTAGATGATAACGAAATCAATTTCTGGCACAATCAACCATTTCAAAGAATTCGACCCACAAAAGATAGATAGATCTGATTAAAATTCTGCACAATTTTGTAGTATGCTTCAAAACCAGGTAGCTATAAAACTCCTGAATTTTGCGAATAGAAAGCTGTTGATTGGATAATCAAAATGCCTAAATTTAATCTGGTCTTTGATACAACACCTCAAAAATAAAAATTCAGTAGAAATTGAATTTTCGTATTCTGGTGATTTTTCAAACGCCAAAGCATTTTTGACTCACCCAGTATTTGTCAAATTCGAGAATTGTCTATTCTGCACCTGGAATGTTTGACAGGCTATCTATCATGGATCAGGCATTGGGCCAGTCAAAATACCCACACTGCAAAACATGTTTACATTATATTTTTCGGAAACAACATGTTTACAACGATTCGCCCTCAAATTGTCCCTAACTAATCGAAAATTCGTCCCTAAATACAAGGGATAATCATCTTTCAATTAGCTTAGAAACACGTTTGATGCCTTCTACCAAATTGTCCCTTAAATGAAAAATCAATTTTTGAACCATAGGCAACATTCTTGTAGGTCCCTAAATTTTGTGGTGTCAATTTGTGGATTATCTATGGACCAATTATGGACGTAAACACAGCAGTTCTTATGTTCTTCAGCAATGTCAAGATCAAATAAATATTGAAAGACAGGGTTCTAGCCTTTTAGTTGAGTTTTTCCTACCGTACGTTTGACAAGGGTTAATAATGTTGATTATTTATAACACAACACTTTTAACCCTTTTCNCCAATTAAACGGGTCCAAAAAGTTAAGTACCTAGGAGTTACCGTAGACGAAAACCTAACATGGAATGAGCAATATAAAAAGCTTAAGGGTAAGATGAAAAGTGCCCTCTCGTCCCTGCGGAAACTAAAAAACATACTCCCGCAATCAAAATTGAATCAAGTGTATAAGGCACTGCTTGAGAGTCACCTAAGATACTGTGATGAACTATGGGGCAGCTTGTCGAACACAAAGCTTGATCATCTTCAGCGTATACAAAATAGAGCACGAACGCTAATAGAGGGCTCTAGATTAAAGGATGGATGGAGCTGCAATTGGCTTTCAGTCTCAAACTTAATAAAATTTGACAGGGCAGTAATGATCTATAAAATAATGAATGGCCTCTGCCCGGACAACCTACGCGGAAGACTTATCACCAGATCTCAAATATCTAACTATCCAACAAGAAATCAGTTAGATCTAGACATCCCAAGGCAGAACCTAGAATTCTCCAAAAGAAGTTTTTTCTTTTCTGGTGCAAAAACGTGGAACGAAACCCCATTGGAAATTAGAAAGAGCCCCACGATCACCACTTTCAAAAGGAAACTGAAGGAATTCCTACAAAATTAGCATCCTTCCCGAAGCACGATCCCTAGGAAGACCAGCAAATCTTTAAGGTTTTAATTTGTACATATATATTTATAGCGATTATTTTTCTTTTAGTTTATTTAAAATAGCTGATAGGGTATTTGTGTTAAAATATGATTAAAATTTAACTTGATGTTGGCTATTGAAAAGTACATTGGCGCCATAAGAGTAATGATTTCCTGTCATTTGGGTAATCAAGATTTGCAGATATAAAACTTTAAAATGCTTTCCGTTTGACCTTTCAATCTTCAGAATTATGAGTAGACCCAACAGCATAATTGTGAAATAATAAAGATTAATAAAAATCGATTCAGAAAAATGTGCCTGCAGAAAATCTGAGCATAAAATTTTGTGCCTGCGAGCGGCGCTCGCGCGCTCGCGCAGATTAATGAGGTCTGAGGTGACGTCACAACTTCAAAACTAGCAGAAATACAAATATCTATAAGAAAATAAGATAATATCTACAGACGAGTTTCTATAGTTACATAAGATTGCCCAAGATCAGCTTGAGAACCCAACCGGTGCTACGAAAGCTCTGCATAATGTGCAGTTGCAATCTTTCTTCCATTCTTCTTACGTCTCTCAGAGATAGAGAGACTCTAAATTTTTAGTCCAACACGATAGTCCATTTCATAACTTGGGTCCCAGGAAAGCAACACTTTCTATAATGAAACATGTTGTCTTGGCTTTTGGTCGTCGTAAAAGCTTACTGTTTCTTAGATCATAGAGGGCATTTTTATCAGTGAAAATGTCATTGATGAAACTTGGGCAAAGGCTTGACTTAGTTTTATAAATCTCTGCCATCAACAAATGCAAACTATTTTTGTGGAGAGAAACCGATTTGTCTTTGGTAGAAGAGTTTGAAAATCAGACATATTAACCTTATATGCAACAGGCAGGACTTTTTAGTGAAGGCGGTTCATCTTCTTGTCGATATTTCTATCACAGAACATCCAGATTAGGAGGCAGCAGCTGAACTGGGATAATTGTTACAGCGCTCAGGGCCCTTATCGATAATACCACTTTTTTTCTAAAAAGGTAACACTGTATAAATAAATGATTATTATAATATAAAAGCACAAATTAGGTGCGAGCCAAGCTTAGTAGGACATTTAAAACATTAACAAGTACTCACATTTCGCGGTATGAAAAATTCCAGGAACATCAGAAAAATTACTTCAAACACAACGAGGAGACAGTAGACTTTTCCAGCTACAGGGGCAGCATCGTGGTATCTGCAAAAAGAAGAACCAGGCGATTATTACTAACCGTCAATACACAACGTCACAATGCCTAGTTAAAGCCATACGAAGGAAATTTGGAATTAATTGATTGATCAGTTGATTTTTCCAAGTTGCACGGGAGCAATCAGCATTGTTGATAAATCCTCTGCATGCAATATTAAAAATATTAGGGCAGATAAAAAGAAAGGCTCACTCTTCAGCTATATCGTATCGTATTTGCTTTGATACCTTCATTTTCTAGTAGACAATCTCTTTGAAACTACTCTTTCTCTAAGAGCATTATTGAGGTGCATTCTTTTCTGCATTCCACTAATACACATGTTGTATCGGTCTTTTCTTTTTCTACCTTCACAGCTTAACTTCACTTTATTTTATAACGAAAATTCCGTCATTAATACACCAGGCTATCATTCATTCATGCCCCATCCTCTGTTGTCCGAGGGCTCGACGATATGATTCTGCATCCGTCCCTATCTTGTGCAATCGCCACAGCTTCCTGGCAGTTCAGTCCACTCCAAATGATTATGTATCCGGTCAAAGACATAGGCCGCCGTCTGCCTCTTCCTTCTATTTTACCTTCTATTTTACCCTAGGCTATACAGTTTAATCATCATAAATGCTTTGAATATGTTAATGAATATAGCTACACGTACACATAACTTGTATATTCCATTAATCATGCAATAGATTCATTTATTTTCATTCATATCTAATTTTTTAACAACAATTGCTCAATAGTCTATCAGTCAAGAATAAAGGAAGTTTTCGATGAATTTAAGATACAATAGAATAGCCTTCAGCACCAACATATGTTAAAATTCAAAATGTAAATCATTGTGTGGCTCATTGGTTTGTTTCCATTAGGAGATGGAAATTTTGCATATTTCAAACAAGGATTCAACACAGCTTTTAAAAAATTTAGTAAAACCACGGAAAGGGCAGAAATGCAACTGTAGGCTTTGTCGCATTGTAAATGTATTAACTTTTAACAAACTACAGGGTGTCCCAAAAAAGTTGCGCCCCATTTATGCGGTTGCTGTGGAGGAGCTATAACTTTTATTGTCCCGTTTTTGGTACGGTTGCATAGGATAGGCTTCAACTTAGAGTTTGAGACCTTGTTTTAGCCAATCGCAAGAGTGGTTGCTGATTTATGGTACAAGAAAGTCAAAAAAGTAAAACTTCAAAAACAGCACTTTCTTTGTTCTCCAGAAATGTCAAAATCAAGTAAATATTGCAAGAAAAGGTTCTAGCGTATTATTCGAATTTTTTATGCATATTGCAATGGGTTAATGGTGTTGTGCTATCTGTAAACAATACAATTGACCCTTTATCAACTGTAGAAACATTCTAATACAGCTCTAGAACCCNAGGAATTTTTTTATCTTGCGGGTTCCTTTTTTTTACCATCCGTTATATAAAATTTAAATTGATCTCTGATGCAACACCCCAAAAACTAATTGTGGTAATTTTTCAAAAGTCCGAAACTTTTCGACTCACTCGATAGGTTATTGCACAATTTTTCGAGCTTAAATCCTTGCTGCTTTGCAAACTTTGCCAATGCAAATCAATACTCAAGCACGACAAATCAACAAATAATACTGCGATATTTTCTACAAGTTAACAGTGATAAAAAGTTTGGAAAGGAGTAAAAACAAATAATAGATTGTACTTGCCTACCTCTACTATTCTTACGCTGTCGTGTATCTGGAGTGAACAATTTAGAATCAACGGCATTCGGAATAACTGAGACATCGAGTGGATTCAACGAACCTCTCAGAACAGTATTTTCTTTGCTAAAATGGAAATGGATGGGAAATAGATTTTCCAGCAAATACTGAAGTTTTTCAATCCCAAGGCAATAAATTTGCAGACGATATATCTTACCCGTAAAAAAAACCGCTAAGCTAATACTACAACCGCTTGGGAGTTGAAAAGAGTCAAACATTTTATTTGAAAAAAAAACAACGATTTCTAAATGCAACGTTAAAAGACTGAACCAAATTAGATCGTTTATTCATTTGGGTCAAGCTCGTCGAAAACAAATTTCATGTAAAACAATTGCAATTGAATGGTCCAAATCGTTTAATGCTCAGTTGGCTTTGTTCTTATCGTAACATGTTCTTACTGTTCTGTTCTTCAACGCCTGAGCCCCATTGGAGCCGTATCCACCCACAAAGTCATTTGTTGCTTTTGGCAGCAGTCGATAAAACTTACGACACAGCCGATATAGCATGGCATTGAGGCAGATTAGACTCGACTCGTTGGAACTGATAAAAGAATATAACAACGGTACAGAGTTTCCAAGACCAACCTGGCACCCTACTAAAATCGTTGCAATAAACTCAACAATTATGGCAGAGAATGCATTAGATATTACTAATTCCCAGCAATTCCGAGAGCAAAAGAAGAAAATGTTCTAAGGAACACGCGACTTTACAGGAAATGTGCGCAATATATGCGCTTTATCTATTTCAGCGCTCATTAGCAGAGATAAAACGATAATCAATTTTACTAATGAGCGTTACGGAATTACTTTCTTACTTTCATTCTGACATCGAGCCACTTCTTAGATTACAAAGTGGACTTTGCAATCAAAAAGGAATACAAAGGCTGGCCATTACCTTGTGTTCGAGACGCAAATCACGTGACTAATATCTGACAGAGAAAACTCGAGAAATTTATTGGTGATGATAGAACTCAGGTCTGCGAATCCAAATAAGGAATGATCCGTAAATATTGCTTTCAGTCCCATTGCTCTTGAATGTAGTAGAGCATCGTGGCACAATGTTGAGAATGCCTGCAAGAAAAACCGCAGTTAGCTATAAATATGCTTGAAAACGTTGATTTGAATTAGGAAATTCTCTTCTGATAAATCAATTACCTCTATACTAGAGCTAAAATGCAGACACGTGACTACGCTTTTTGCTGAACTGTTGCCATACCATTATTTCGAAAACCATCCGAATATTGTGAAATTTCAGAACGTATTTTAGTTTAAGGGAGATTTTAACGGACATGTGTCACGCACATGTGGTATTGGTTAACCTGAAAACAAAGAAATGTTTTGTTCTCCTGTTTTTTATTATTGCAATAGAAATGCAGCCTCGTTCTGATATCTATTTATAAGCGCTGTTTTGTTTGTTCTCTGTTTTGTTTTCTTTCAACCAATCATATGCGTGACACATGTCCTTTAATGAGGTAAAGAAGTCTTTTTGGAAACATCCGGCATGCTCTCATCAGCTCTTGGCACGATTTTTAAGGGTAAGGTCAATTTTCTTATTAGAAACCGCTTATACGAAACAGTAGTAGGATCTCCCAGAAAATTGAGAAACTTAACTAGAAACAATCAGAGGTCAATTCAAAGTCAAGAAACTTTTCAATTTTTGGTTATCAGTTGCAAAGTGTTTTTACACAGACAACCCAAATAATATTAAAACGAATAATTTCTATTGATTTGGTGCTTTCTTGTAATTCTCTGGACACAAAAAGCCATATTAGTAGTCCTTAATGAATTACGTTAAATTGTGAAATTTGATTTCATAAAGCATTAAACTCTGTAAGAAACTCTTACTTTTAGAATAAGGCCCAAAATTAAGAAACGTTTCATTTCATTTTTTATTTTAACTTTTTTACCCATGGTAGTCCCTCAGTTAAAATAACTGATTTACAGCGGGCCATGCTAAAAACCTACAATTTACAATAAATACACGATATGCTATATATAACTAAACTAAATTACAGATAGTGATATAATAAACAAAAGAAAGACTAAACATTTTGAGGTGTTCATTGTTGCAGCTCTTTTATGAACGCTCTCAGGGTCGATGAATTTCTGACTTCAGTGCCACACCCTACTACAAAGCATACAGCAAAGTTTCTTATAAAAAACTGAGGTTCGTTTTCGTTCTAAAGCCTTAGTCAAACGAGAAAATATTGTTTGGCAAACATTCGAGACTTGTTTGTGAAGCAACTGTCCTTATCTAGACACGTCGGAAAAATCTCCTTGACATGCAAAATTAAGCAGAATACATGGGGGGTATTTACGGAAAAGCTCAAAACATTTCTGCTTGTCACAAACAAAATATTTTTCGAAAGCAGATGTTTGCGAAATGGATAAATGTTTTTTCTTGAAGAGCAAAACTCAGATGGCTTTGCTCCACCAAAAGAAAAACATCAATGACAGGCCGATATCCTCTACAATGAATTTCTATTTTATACTAGCGAAAAATAACACAGGACTGAGATCCTTAAAAAGGTGGTGTGAATAGTTATTACATCTTTCTTTGGATTGAATGGCCTGAAAGGAACTTTAGGTTAGGTACTTTGCTGTAATTTGACTTTGTGTATTTTTGATATCTTAACAATTGACGGAATTACAAGGTCTTTATTTTTCAACTAGTTTTAAGGTTGTGATGTCATCAAATTGCTAAATCATCGACTAAAAAGGCGACAGATTTCTGCTTATCACCATACTGTAGACCATTCATAAACTATGTTTTTCTTGAAAATTCTACAAGGGTAGCATTTTAAAAGAAACCTTACTGCAAAAAATTAAGAAATCTCCATATAATGCTGGAATGGGAAAATAATTGGAAATTTGAAATTCACTCTGGGAAACCATGGGGCACTAAGGGTACGGTTTTTCCTCTATTGCTTTAGAAATTACGATGGTTTTTGTTTTTGCTCTTGTATGAATTCTTTACTAAAAAGGAAACTCTGCAATTTTGAAAATAAATAAGATACCAGAAATACGTAGAGCAGAATTATAGCAAAGTACCGAAAGTTCTTGATAAGCCATTCAATCCAGACAAAGAGGTAATAATCATTTAAACAATTTTTTTAAAGATTTGAGTCCTGTGCTGCAAAAAATACAATTCTCAAAGTGCTGGCTAGCGGCATCAAGACATACAGTAAAAACCCACATAAAAGAAACTGCGCATTAAGAACCTCCAGGCTGATTTTTGATGAAATAAGCGCCTTGTATATAAGAACCATTGTATAAATGTATAGGAACCATTTCAGCCTGGCCGAAAATCACAGGTTCTTTTATGCAGCTTTTCCCTGTACTAGGAAGCATTAATTGACGTGATCACGACAGCAACAGAAAATTGGATTAAAGGCAGTCTATCCCCTCGCCGCAATGTCTACCCCACTTTTCTCAGGTCGGTATTAATTCCTAATCAGAAACGTTGCAAGAAAACATTTGGTAATTGTGACCAACAACGACAGTTAAGATCCTTCCTCAAAAGCCTTGATAAAAAATATATATTGGCCTGCTGTAACTGATATGATGAAACCAAAACAGCGTGCATAGTTTACAAATTTATTGACGGCCTTGCTCCAGGTTATCAGACATGTTTACAAAAAATTCTACATGCAATTTGAAACATTTGAGAAATAATAAAACTGATCTCCAAGTCCCACTGATAAAAACATGTAACGGTCAGTGGCCTTTCTCATATCACGGTGCTGCATGGTGCTACTGGAGTTTAGAACACTCTGGATTCAGAGCTTTATAGAGTGTATCAAAAAAAGCCACCTGTCGAAAATGTTAATTTTCTCTGGAACGAAAGGTCTGATATAAATGAGATAGTGATTTTCTGACAGTCCAACTAATGTGCTTTCATTTGATGTATATGTTTTGCAAAATAGGTCTCTAGGGAATTCGCAAAGAGTAAAAAAGTAAGCAAAGGTCAAAATGAAGTAGCGTCTCTTTTAGATATTGTTATTGTTATTATTGTATGTTTGTCAGAAGAAGGAAACAAACATGTGCAATCTTTCAATTGTTCTGATTCTGCAATCAACACAAAAAGCTTTCACAGTAGTAATCATAAATGATTTAATTATTTTGGAAAAAAGCAATACTGTTGTTGACAAAAAGTTTTGAAAACGAAAATTCTTCGAGAAGTTTCGACAACAATAACTCTCTGCAATAACTTCAGCTGTACCATGTTTTTTCGAAAGAAATTGCTAAAGCAAAACATTTCAACTCATGTGACACAGTTTCTGATGCAAAGCTGCTTTATTCACAACGATGTTACTTAATGCTTGCTTTTTAACTCCTCGATGACTTAACCAATGCAAAACATCTATGTGATGAAAGGACAAAGGGTGACTTACATCAACGATACAGTTACAGCAATGCTGAAAAGAAGCGCTACCTTATTGACATATGCTCACTTTTTTCTTGCTTGCAAATTCCCTAGTGCCCTATTCTACAAAAACTATACATCAAATAAAAGCACACGACGGGTCGGATCTCATTTATGTCAGATCTATTTTTGCAGAAAAAGTTAAATTTTCCGACTGGTAGCCTTTTTATACACCTGGTAGAGGTCAAGCAAGAACCAGACATCCTCTTTCAAAGCATTTAAGATGCTTTAAAGTAATTCAGTTTGTTAATTTTAAATGAATTTATTAACAGTACAATAGGAAAATGTTTTGAAGTAACATTCATTGGTTTCTTAAGGTGATCTATTGCACGCTTTCCGTAGAAGCCTGCTTAGTAGGCAAATATAAAAGGCTATTTAAGGCGAGGAGAATCACAGGTCGATAGCAAGCTTTCGTAAAAGACAGGCTTCCTCCCACACATCCGCTCTCCGTTTTCCAATGAGATTCAGGTTCATCTGTCGTAAGAACGAATGAGCGATCTGANATACACCTGGTAGAGGTCAAGCAAGAACCAGACATCCTCTTTCAAAGCATTTAAAATGCTTTAAAGTAATTTAGTTTGTTAATTTTAAATGAATTTATAAACAGTACAATAGGAAAATGTTTTGAAGTAACATTGTTAAGTTTCTTAAGGTGGTCTATTGCACGCTTTCCGTAGAAGCCTGCTTAGTAGACAAATAAAAAAAAGCTATTTAAGGCGAGGAGAATCACAGGTGATAGCAAGCTTTCGTAAAAGACAGGCTTCCTCCCACACATCCCTTCTCCGTTTTCAAAAATGAGATTCAGGTTCATCTGTCGTAAGAACGAATGAGCGATCTGAATAATGTGCTTACCGTGTTACTTCATTTAGTACACCCATATACAAACTTGCTAGACTGACCTCACTACTATCTGTGTATTGTAGTTTAGTTAATAAATAAAGTTATTTCAGTAATCATTAAGTAGGGCTTTTAATGAAAGAATGAAAAACAGGTGCAACTAAAGAATGAATAAATGAAACAAATAATGAGTTTAACTAGAGGTTATTTTGCTGGTTTTTGCTCTTTGATGATTTGTGATAAATTCTAGAGCCATTAGGGAAGGAATTATTGAATAAAACCTTACAATATTGCTAATTTTGCCAATAGTTAGAAAATATCGCATTTTCCGCCATTATGACGTCACAGCAACGTCATGAATGTAATGAAGAATTAAAAAATGCCCTATTGTGTATATTTTGTTACTGTGCACCATTGTACCAAGTCACGAAGTTATGAAGGGGGCACTTTGTGCCCCCCTGGTACTACAAGGGTAAAAAAAGCCCGGTATTAATAGGGTTAAGACATTTCTAAATTTAACGAGGCTTTTTTCATGGAAAGGCTATTGTGAGGGATTGTGCCTATCTGTTCTTCCAAAGCAAAATTACCAAAAAATGCAGAATTTTCACGTCTTGGAAGCCCCAATTAGACTCACTACATAAGTTTCAGTGTCGCTCTTTTAATTATATAGTTATCGCTCACAATGAGCTCACGTTGCTCTTACTTATGTGAGAGAAAATAAAAAGCGATATTGGAAATATTAAGCAAATATAGCGAATCACGTCGTAAGTCCAAGCCCCAATCAAGCAAGAGTATTGTTCTGCTATGCAGCTATCCAGACTTGCTAATCCAAAGATGTTAGAGACTCTTTGAGTCCAATAAAGCTCTTGGTAAAAATGAGGGAATTTGTAGAGCACGATAGAAAAATTAATACTCACGGAATGACCATGGACAATTTGTATCTCTTCTCTAATAAAAATGTCTCGAAGTAAGGGAAGTGTCAAGAACATCGTTGGCAATGTACATTGATTGTGGAAAACAGCAAATGGAAGGTAGTAGACCTGTCGGTAAATAAAATATGAAAACACTTAACATCCAAACAATAGACACACTTACCTTACAATAGATAAACTTCAGCCATCTGAATTTCGATTCAACAGTAAATCTCTACACTAAAGTTTGTTAATTTCATAGATTGGTAATTTGATGGCGTCATAGCCTCAAAACTAGCAGAAAAAAAACAGTGCAACTTTGAGAATGATACTGAAATATCAAAATGCTCGGAGTAGAAATACGGAAAATTAGTTAAAGTTCTGTCCAAGCTATTCATATTAACAAGAAGGGTAGTAACTACTTACTATACAATTAATTTCAAAGATGTGAAGCCCAACCCAAGCTATAGGCACATATTATTGCGAAAATAGGTATTATTTTACAAAGCAATGGTTAACTTGCTGTTAAAATGGTTACCTTAGTTTTAAAACAATTAACTTATTTTCAAAATGGGTACCTTGATTAATTTGCCAAGATATCGAACAGAAGCTCTGTCATCATACTTGTGAGTAATGACGATAACCTATAAAATAAAATGTTTCTGTGAAAATTCAAATAACGACTCCAAGCTACTAGTTACAGGGCGAGTAAAAATTCAGGGCATTTTTTAATTCATTTAGCAGCCATAAAACTACAACCTTGTTTCTTTAAAACATCCTACCTGGAAGAAAGGCCCTCTTAAATACAACGATAAATTTGGTTTAAATTGGTATACACTTTGGCTAAGGAGTGTTGAGGCTTCACGCAGACTAGTTTTGAGCAATTTAATTAACAATGCGTTTTGCAAGATTCATGAAACAGGCCCAGATTTGGAATAATTAACCATGCATGTGTAAGCATCCAAACAATGACAATAACAATGTTTTTTTCTACTACAGAATTGAAAAAGATGTGCATTGTGTTTCGGAAAAACAACACAATTCTTGTTATTTATTTTTCAATTTAGTCTTGCTTTTAAAGAACAAATGAGCAGATTTTCGCCACAATACGACCTGGCAAATGTCCCACAATTTTACTCGCAAGTTACATTTGATGAGTTTATCTGCAGGTACTTGTCTGAGTCCATTAAGCTGCTCAGGAAACGCTGAAGGAAAAGTGGAGTTCAGGTGTTTGACTGTCATAAGAAATATGTTAAGAAATGTGAACCCAGGATGATCACTAGCATCTCAACAATGGAGCCTGCAAACAACTGAGCAGTAAAGAGATATGTAATTTTGTTTGAATAGAAAATCAGTGTCATGTGATTGACCATTGCAAGCAAAACGATTCTATGGCTGATTAGTCAAGTCACAAACGTTTTCAGAATCAATAGACAGAATCAAATTTTGATTGGTTTTCAAAAAGTTACAGTCTTTTTCATACAAAGATACAATGTGAGAATGGTTCCTAGTGGTGGATTTTAAAAATAACAATAGTTTGAATGTGAAAAGGGAAAATTTGCAACCATTTAACCACCTCACACTTAAATTTTTCCTCTTTAAAAATATACAGTAGTTGCTATTAGAATTAACATTTCATAAGAAACTTGAACTACTGTATATGCCAGGCCTTGCAACGAAGTCTATGATAATTTAAAACAAAATGTCTGTGATGTGATGAAAGAATATTTCGTTAAGAATACACACGGCAAGAGTACAAGAAATGAGGAACATTCAGTAAAGTTACCAGGAATGAAAACGGAATTTGGACGAAAGGGACCTTACTTCTTGGCTGCGAAAGAATTCAACGACTTGCCATTACAGGCAAGGAAAATCAAATCTCGACTTCTTTTCAGACAGTTCTTAAATAGCCATTTTAATAACATTTAATTCTGTAAATATCTAAGTTTCACTTATATTTTGATTTTAATTTTCTAAGTTTTAAATATATAATCTTTCATTGTAAGTATTGAGCCAGCAGGACCCTAATGATAACAGTATGGCAATACTGATAGGTTATCCTGTTAAAAGTATTCGTATATTATTATATTATTATTATTAATCCCTGAACATTAAAGAACGCCAATCAACCAGCATCCTTTGCGCGTTTCGCTTGTTGCCTTTTGACTGCTGCGGCCATTTTAATATGACAACATTCTCTGCAAAGTGTGACCGCACAGGATGCTGGTTGACCGGCGTTCTTTAAAGAGAATCAACGGATATAAAAGCCCCGCGTGGCTTTTCTATTATTAACCTTTTGCATTTGATGATTTCGACACGTAGTTGGATATTGTTTAGCCAGAGGAACAATAGTGTGCGTAGGAGTTTTCTTTGTCCTATTTATNATAGACAGAATCAAATTTTGATTGGTTTTCAAAAAGTTACAGTCTTTTTCATACAAAGATACAATGTGAGAATGGTTCCTAGTGGTGGATTTTAAAAAGAACAACAGTTTGAATGTGAAAAGGGAAAATTTGCAACCATTTAACCACCTCACACTTAAATTTTTCCTCTTTAAAAATATACAGTAGTTGCTATTAGAATTAACATTTCATAAGAAACTTGAACTACTGTATATGCCAGGCCTTGCAACGAAGTCTATGATAATTTAAAACAAAATGTCTGTGATGTGATGAAAGAATATTTCGTTAAGAATACACACGGCAAGAGTACAAGAAATGAGGAACATTCAGTAAAGTTACCAGGAATGAAAACGGAATTTGGACGAAAGGGACCTTACTTCTTGGCTGCGAAAGAATTCAACGACTTGCCATTACAGGCAAGGAAAATCGAATCTCGACTTCTTTTCAGACAGTTCTTAAATAGCCATTTTAATAACATTTAATTCTGTAAATATCTAAGTTTCACTTATATTTTGATTTTAATTTTCTAAGTTTTAAATATATATCTTTCATTGTAAGTATTGAGCCAGCAGGACCCTAATGATAACAGTATGGCAATACTGATAGGTTATCCTGTTAAAAGTATTCGTATATTATTATATTATTATTATTAATCCCTGAACATTAAAGAACGCCAATCAACCAGCATCCTTTGCGCGTTTCGCTTGTTGCCTTTTGACTGCGGCGGCCATTTTAATATGACAACATTCTCTGCAAAGCGTGACCGCAAAGGATGCTGGTTGACCGGCGTTCTTTAAAGAGAATCAACGGATATAAAAGCCCCGCGTGGTTATTCTATTATTAACCTTTTGCATTTGATGATTTCGAAACGTAGTTGGATATTGTTTAGCCAGAGGAACAATAGTGTGCGTAGGAGTTTTCTTTGTCCTATTTATAGATGACCTCCACTTAGCTCTGTTGATTCACTTTAAAGAACGCCGGTCAACCAACATCCTTTGCGGTCGCACTTTGCAGAGAATGTTGTCATACGAAAATGGCCGCCGCAGTCAAAAGGCAAGAAGCAAAGCGCGCAAAGGATGCTGGTTGATTGGCGTTCTTTAAGAAATGATATTGTTAACATACCGGGTGACCCAATAAAAAGTGGAACGTTTTGAAAAATCACCAAAATTTGATGACATCACCGATCTTTGAATTTTCTTTTTGTGTATTTGTATCAAAGATCAAATAATTCTAGTGAATGATTGTTATTTTATTCTTTCGGGGCAGAGACACCGAAATTATGGCATGAAGAAATATGTTTTGAACAATAGTACTTACAAAATATTGAATTTTTAGCCAAAAAGATATTTCTCGCGATTTCATATGACGTTTCGAGTCTTACATGATAAAAGAGCTTCATCAAGGTCCTAGGCAACTAATTTAAGTGGTACTGGGCCGGGGGATAAAAATTCAATTTCATAATAATTTCTTTTCGCTTCGGAGTATGCTTCAAAACCAGGTAGCTTGTAAAAGGACAAATGCCTACAAAATTTAAAGCCATTTCAAGACTTTGGAATATGTCCAAAATTAATTGGATCTTTTTTATACAAATGCGCATGAAGGAATGTTCATGATCGATAATATTATCAAATTTTGATGATTTTTCAAAAAATTTCACATTTTTGGGTCACCGGGTAGAACAAAGCAAAAAAGACAGCAAGAAATGACAAAAACAGGCCAAGTATAATCAGAATCTTTGTAGTGAAATTTGCACATTCATTGTAATAGAAGGGTTATCAACCTTGGCGCTCACTTTATCGATCTCCTAGAATTGTCTACGTGCATGTGGAGGCGCTCGATCGAGCTTGAGCGCCTCTCCTTGCAAGGCCTTGCTGATCTAACAAAAACAAATTTCAAACCTTATGTCCTCTGTCCACCAAACACTGTGTTAATTGATAAATGTGGCTCTCTACACCTCCCATGTTTGGGTAGAAGAAGTCAGACACCATCCTATAACAATAAAGAACTCATGCAACTTAACTCCATGTCATAAAAATTCTAGCCTACGAGTAGACCCATTATTCAAAAGAAGAAAGGGTTTACGAAACAAAGAGCAACAGCTTGCTACAGTGGCCCAATTGATTATTTCAATTGTTTTACTTCTCTATTCAAATAATGTGTCAAGCGTGTCTCAACAAAGGCAGCATAAATCAAGTTTCTAGAAATCTGGAAACCGCGGTAAGCAAGCTTTTGCTCTTTGTTTCGTAGACCCTTTCTTCTTTGGATAATGGGTNGCCTACAAAATTTAAAGCCATTTCAAGACTTTGGAATATGTCCAAAATTAATTGGATCTTTTTTATACAAATGCGCATGAAGGAATGTTCATGATCGATAATATTATCAAATTTTGATGATTTTTCAAAAAATTTCACATTTTTGGGTCACCGGGTAGAACAAAGCAAAAAAGACAGCAAGAAATGACAAGAACAGGCCAAGTATAATCAGAATCTTTGTAGTGAAATTTGCACATTCATTGTAATAGAGGGGTTATCAACCTTGGCGCTCACTTTATCGATCTCCTAGAATTGTCTAGGTGCGTGTGGAGGCGCTTGATCGAGCTTGAGCGCCTCTCCTTGCAAGGCCTTGCTGATCTAACAAAAACAAATTTCAAACCTTATGTCCTCTGTCCACCAAACACTGTGTTAATTGATAAATGTGGCTCTCTACACCTCCCATGTTTGGGTAGAAGAAGTCAGACACCATCCTATAACAATAAAGAACTCATGCAACTTAACTCCATGTCATAAAAATTCTAGCCTACGAGTAGACCCATTATTCAAAAGAAGAAAGGGTTTACGAAACAAAGAGCAACAGCTTGCTACAGTGGCCCAATTGATTATTTCAATTGTTTTACTTCTCTATTCAAATAATGTGTCAAGCGTGTCTCAACAAAGGCAGCATAAATCAAGTTTCTAGAAATCTGGAAACCGCGGTAAGCAAGCTTTTGCTCTTTGTTTCGTAGACCCTTTCTTCTTTGGATAATGGGTCTACTCGTAGGTTATAGAATTCTTGCGGCTCTTATACAAAATCTATTCATGTCTTCAAACATCAAATTAAAAGCTTCAATTTTGAGTGAAAACTCTGTTCTTGAATCATAACTGTCTTGCCAACAACAAGTACAGCATATAGCTAAAAATTGATAGGTGGAGAGGGACAATGACTAAATTCAAATTTTAATAATGAGCTTTAAAATCAGGTTGCTCTTAGGACTCAAATTCACACCAATTCAAATTATTTTCTTACTATATACTGTATATGTATAAAGTTATACCAAAAACTTTCAAGTGAAAAATTCAGCTGATGTGAGCACCTTTTCAAACCCCATGAGTTATTTTATGAGAGCAAGTCTTTGGCATTTTCTTAGCCATAATCGACTGACCAGTTTTTCTAGTGTTTCCTACCGAGTAGGCTACCAAATCTTAAAATTTCATTGCACACAATTTAGCCAAGCCTTCATCTTCAAATTTGGTATAAGGCGACTGTCTCAAAACGTTTGGTTAGTGTCGTCCGACCGACTGTCTTCTAAAAATAAAAATAAATCAGAATTTTGGATCGTGCGTCTAAATGTTATATAGGAAAACAACAACAAAGATTTTCAGTTTTTGTATTCAATACATTGTCCGAACTTAAAAATTTGGGAAAAATTGAAATTTGGTCATATTGCCGACCGACCGACCGACCGATATTTTGCGATCAAAATGACACTAACCAAACATTTTTGAGACAGTCGCCTAATGTGGTAGTGTATATATTGTTTGTATAAACATAAAGTTTCTGTAGCAAAAATCTTTGAGAAAATTATTTTGCTTTAAGTAGCTGTATAATTACAAAATTTCTGGAACCTATTAAATATTTTGAAATGCAGTCACTGCAAAGCTGCCACGTCAAAAAATAGGTCTGTTACAAATTTTGATTGCTGATGAGGAGAACATTAGTAAAATTGTGTATCAAATTTCAAAAGACCAAATGGTTCCCAGGTAATTTTTACCTTTCTGAAGTGAGAGGCCATAGTGGAATCGGCGTACGTTACGCTAAGAGGGCGTTGTTGTATGCAAACCATAGAAATGATGCAAACTTTTCCAATAAAAATCAATTAGTCTACTACTTCCTTGATTTCTTTCCTGATGCTGAGTATTGCTTTTGCACCTTCAAAATTTGAAAAGATGGAAAAATTGATATTGTGGACGTGCAATAAACGAGTTTATAAGATTCAACATTTATTTTACTCACGCAATGTTGTACACTGAATTCTTGGTTTGGCGGCATTTCCTTCTATTGGCAGCCATTTTCGTATAATTCTGCTTTCATTCACCCCTTGCCCTTGCTCCCCTGTGCTATTTTTCAATCGCAGGGAAACAAGGGACACAGTTTGCAAAAGTTGATTACAAAATGGTTTCTACAGTAGAGGCCAGTAGATAGTAGATTTAGTAAAGCTGCAGATGTAAAACAATCAGCTTGCAAAAGATAGCATGCAATTTATTAATTACGTATTTTAAACATTTCTTTTACTGCATTTGCATCTGAATTTAGAGTAGATTATACAGTACATATATTCCACCTTTGAAGCTAATCAATCAGATTCTTCTGACACGCATCAATAATTCATTCACAACCTACATAATTCCAAATTTATTATACATTCCAGATTTTTTCTTGAAATGTACATCCATCAAAAACAGTAAAACCTCCAAAATACTTTTGAAAACCAAAAAGTCGCCTCTAAATTCAGCTGATACTGTCAAGTCAAAACATCTTGTATGCGCTTTGCGTATACAACCTCGGTTCTGTGTCAGAGACGATTGCATTTTTATCGTTTTCGTGTGACACTGATGACTGAAAATAAAGAAAAATGCCAACGTCTCAAATCTGCTGGTAACAGAGAAATTGGTGGACGTCTCCTTTCTTTTTATAGCAGAGAAAAAGATAGTTAAGCCTGGTTTACACTAGGTCGTTGAAGTCGTTGGAGTCTTTGAGGTCGCTGGATCAAACATTCCAAAAGGCCCAAAAACTGAATGTGAAAGGCGAAAATAAACTCCCCAATGACCCTGATGACACCAACGACTGGGATTTTGCCGTTCACATTCAGTCTTTTGGGTCGTTCGTCCCAACGACCCCAGCGGCTCCAGCGACTCCACGACCTAATGTGAACCAGGCTTTAACATTGGAAATACGATATTCCCAACTTCATTATCAATAATTGTCACATATTAGTCATACTCAATACATGAAATCTCTAATGGAAATCCCTTGGATATATATAAGTCATTTTGTATTATAATAGATTCATGAAGATTAGCTGTCATGGATGCCAAATTCATTCTAGCAGCTGCCTTAGTTTCAAACAAAAAACCGAGGGAATTGCAACAATTATTCATGGAGCAAACAACCGTAGGACTTTGGTATCAAATTAGTTCCACAGTTGTTTGAGAAGGATTTCGGTGTTGGACCTCATCTGCTCCAAATATAACAAAGCACCAGCAACTTAATCTCCTAGCTTCGTGCACCTTTGGTTCATATATTCCTCTGTTATGTTTGATGTTGCAAAGCTTTAACCACAGTATGCTTATTTCACCCCTGTCGTGCTCTATCGCCTTTGAATGTTATTTGGATAACACTGAATGATCCAAGCCCCATATGTGGCCTTGTGCAATGAAGTATCATATTGTTTAGGGAATTGGGCTTATATTGTTCCCATTGTTTTTTGGATACAAGTTAGCATGGGTCTTAAGATCGTATAAATGCATTTGTAACTTAATGTTTACTCCCACTTTGATTTCAACATTGAGAATGCAAAAATCTCCGGTAATCATCGATTGTGGCTGGAGGCTGATTTTCGTTTTCCCACCCACCCTCCTCTACTTTGGCAAAATATTTTCATTCTGGTGTTCGATTGTCTCTTCGGAGGCATTGATCATTTGCATGGACATTTAGTGCATTGGTCTGTGGAAAAATGATGGCTTATTTCTTATAACCCCCAACTGGAACAAATTTAGGGGGTTAAGCTGAGTGCAAATTTGGCCAATGCACTAACAGCCCAAACTTAGGCCCCTATGATGAGAGAACATCACTGTTGGTTAGCGTTGGGAAAAAGCAAATCACTTTATATTTGAAGTGTGCTAAGCAGCTCTGAGGTAGACTTGCTCCAAGTCTATTCTATGGTCCATCAGCGCTCAATAAAACATTATAACTTCTGCGGGGGCCTAAATCGTGACGAGGATGCTGCGAAGGAGAAACGAGAAACGAAACCAGAAGTTATAATGTTTTATTGAGCGCTGATGGACCACAGAATAGACTTGGAGCAAGTCTACTCTGAGGGGACTATTTACTCTGGTCCCAAAAATTAATAACCTTTTTGCAAAATTAAAATCACAACTGATTAGCATGATCAGAATAAGTAACTCTTGATGCACTGTCCGACAACAGAAAAGAGATATACCAACATATCTACAGGGCCAAAGCCAATGGGGGGCCAGGCCAGTGGGCAGGGCGCTCCCCAGAACGCCATTTGTCAGAATTTTACTCTTCCTGTAGAATTTGTTATGATTTACAGGTCCACCTTTAAAGGATTTTGCTGCAGAAATGATGCATTGAACATGAATTTATGGACGTTCAAGGATAAATTACGACATGAATCTTGAATCTACAGGATACTTTTGCTTCATTTGAAGGAGTACATCAGTCATTTCACGCATGATTGTAACATATGTTCCTACATTTGCCCCCCCCCCCTAAGAATACATAGCTGGTATCGGTACTGCATATCTTCATTAAGGATGTTCTAGTTGTATAGGTTTTTAGAAGAGATTCAGTTTCCCAAATTTTACATAGCAGATAAGTTCTGCAATCAAATTATTCCCAACAACCCCCTACCCTTGCCATTCTCAGAAAAAGGCGATAGTTGCTCCTTTTGACATGAAGTATTTTCTTAAAAGGTCGTTTTAACAGATGATTACACTTTCCTAAGAGGTTTGGGGATTATGAAAAAAGCTTTGACCGTTTTTACCGTGATCAAATGAATTTTCTCTGTTACAGTCTTTCAATTATTCAAAAGAATCAAATTTGCATAGACAGATGTGTGTACTTGAGAACTAATGAATTTTTTGTTTCTTGTTAGATTCAAACTGAGATGAGCAATGCATTCTTTATGTTATGTCAGGGTGTTACGTCGAATGATTTTTTTCTCTCTGTATTTTTCAGTTCATTTTCTTTCTTTATATTTGCATTCAGCTCTCGGTTATGATGTTTCAGGTCTCGCATACGATGTTTTTCAAGTGAAGATTATTTGATAACTATTTTATCATACCAAATGGTAATTTGCTGCTTTCATTTTGTGATGTTAAAAGCTGGTTTTGACTCAGTGCTTAGCTTTACATGTTTCACCTCTCAAATCCCTTAATAGAATCTTAAGCACTGGGATGAAATTATTTAACAAATTATTTCTTAAAGTCAGTGAAATCCATAGAATATTTTCTCATTATCTTCACTTGTTTTTTATGTCTGGACATTGGAGAAGGTTCGCAAAATGTCGTTGTGAAATGTTCACGAAGGTCAAGGATGTAAATACGATGCAGGCACATTTTGAAAACGGCCAAAAATATCACGGTGCCAGAATTTTAGACAGTGTTCACATCGGCACATTTTGAAAACGATAGAAATTCGACGTTATCAGTTTTCAAAGCTCTGCGACAAAAAGCTGGATTCTGACGACAAAAGAAATTTGTCTACGCATAAAGAATCGATCAGCCTCGTTTTGAAAGCGTCGAAAAATATTCCGTGTTTTTTCATTGTTTTCGAGTGTTCACACGATGCCGTTTTCAAATTGTGCCGGTTAGGGTTCCGTTCTCAAATTCTGCCATTTCCAATCGTGCCGGCAAAAAAAGTGCCGTTTTTGCGTGGACGGGAGGCCTATCCGTCACATTTTTATGCCGTTTTCAAACTGTGCCGGTATCGTGAGAACGCAGTCTGAGTTCTCGAAAATAATGAAACTTTTTAGAAACTTCCAGTAGTGAGTTAAATTCTTAGTTTCTTTTAAAAATCTTGTATACCGAAAATGGCAAATTATAGGTTAAAGTAAATCAACGAAGTCAAAATCAGCTGAGTTGGGAAGATATAGCCGATTGTATTTGATGTTCTCGATAAATGAAAGCAATAGGAACATGAGTGGCACGGGGCCTTCATTTGTTCTATTCTTACACTTGATCGCTATATCTCCGTTTATTTACCTAGACTTTACAAACCCTTGAAACAATTCTGTCATAAAAGTTTCAGTAAGGATTGGTTAATTTTAGTAAGTATATTTCTGTAACGCACATGCGAGTCCTTTTTGCAGTCTCTCTGCAGTATTCGTCAAGACAGATTTTATTAGCAAAGTTGTTACACTGTACATCTCCACTAACTCATTAATTATGGCTAATTGTTTACTATGAATTTAATATAATTAAAGGAAAATGTTTCTTGAAATCAGTATAATTGTTTTAGGTGATGTTCAAAAATATTGCACAATTGCTTGACGTTTCGCTTTCGCTTCATCAGAAAAAATGTACCAAGTGAGCCGGAAAAAAGTTCCCGCATTCGAAAATTCATAGCACTAAGAATGATTCTCATTTCAGTTAAAAGCCAAAAGATTAAAGTATTTCTGTAATATTTCTCAAGTATTTGTTAGCACTGAAGTATTGGTAAATTTGACTTTACGAAAATTTCTTGTTTGCGCAATACCTGAAAAAGGGGTGAAACACTTGATCAAATCGAAAGGAATCTCCTCACATAGAACAATTCTCAAGGCCATCTCACCTCTCTCGAGTGTTATAAGAAATCGATTTTTAAACAAATACTGAAGTTTCTCAATCCCATGGCAATGTGCAGACGATATTGATCACCCGTGAAATAATGTACTTTCTTTATTGTTCTGTACGAGAAGCTTCTTCATTTAGGCCTTGTTCAGGCATTTCACAGCAGGATCAAATCTTTCAAATCTTTATACAGGTTGGTGTAAAATTCTGTTACAGGTTTCTTTGGAATGAATGGCTTGATAGGAACTTATAGTAGTTTGCTGTAAATCTGTCGTGGAAATGTTTTGATATCTTGATTATTTTCAAACTGGCGGGGTTTTTATTCTTTTTGAAAGAATTCATGGAAAATTTTGAAAAAATTAAAATCATCATAAATCTTACAACAATAGAGGTAAAATGATACAATCTAGAAGAAAACCATAGTTTAAGAAGGTCTACAAAATGGTGTCATAGCAGAAATCTGTGGCTCTTCTGGTTTAGGATTTAGAAATTTGACGACGTCACAGCCTCAAGTATAGTGAATACTGCCATTTTGAAAATAATCAAGATATCAAAAAATTTCCACAACAGATTTACAGCAAGTACTCTAAGTTCCTTTCAAGCTATTTAATTCAAAGAAAAATGTAATAGAATTTTACACCTACCTTTTTAAAGATCTGAGTCCTATGCTGCATTTCGCAACCATGAAATTTTAGTAAAGTCGAATTTTCCTATNATCGTGAACCCCATGTGATTAGATACCCCCACCTGAATGGGGTATCTATCTCCCTCCCAGCTCCCAGCAGCATCGCCGAAAGGAAACAACAACAGCAACTCGCATTCACTTCAATCTTTTTGATTTTGGCGGCAATGCAAAAAATTTGATATGGCCAGGTACAGACAGGAAAGTGCTGAAATCAAGAGGCATCTGAGGCATACATATTCTTGAGATACTGAAAGCAAGGAGAGTTATGGGTGGTATGCTTTGTTTTATTTGCATCAAAAACTTGAGTCGTATAAAAATAATTTTGATATGTTTTACTTTCTATCTTAAGATAAATAAAGATAGGCCTAACTTTAACTATCTATCTAAGCCACTAAGCACAGGATGAGTTTTATCATATGGACATGAGCTAGGCCTAGCATCACTGTCTCGATCTGGATACTTTGTTGATTTGAGAGAGTTTGAGAACTTGGTGGTTAGGTGGGTGTTTGCTTCGTGAGTGTTGACACTGCTGGGAGGAGGTGCATGAATTTTTGTATTCTACTTCCCCAACCCAATTGACTATATATAAATGTTATGATATGGATGCATTCTATTTGTTGTTTTTGTCCTTTTAAGTGCTTGGCACACCTTGGCCATATGGATTAAAGTAATTGTTCACTATAGATAATTCAAATATGCAATGATTTGAATTGCAGAGTGATTGAACTAAATTTTGTGTCAGGGAATAAAGCATAAAGAAGTTTTTGAAACATCTATTTGTGAGAAAATTTGGAAGATAAGTCTCTTTTGTGACCTCTGTGGAAACTGGAAGGAAAGAATGATAAAAGAAGCACAGTGATAAACTCTTATAAGGTTACCTGTCTTTAAAGCAGACAGAGTTTTCCCCCAATTCAATTGATTTCAACGGCATTATAGGGTTATTCTCTTTAACTTTGAAATGCGAAAGAGAACATTTTGCAAAATGCTAAAAGGTGTGAGTCAGATCTCATTAATGAGCGCGAGTGCACGAGCGCCGCTCGCAGGCACAAAATATCATTTCGCATTTGTTGCTGGCATCTTTACTGTACTCAGAGTGATTTGATTGCAGGCACATTTTTCCCAGTCATTTGCTCGCAGGCACAGAATACTTTTAATGAGGCCTGGTTAGTACAACCAAATAATTAAAGAAAAGGCTAACTTTACATAAGCAATTCACAAAAGTGTTCTCAGCAACCTTATTTTCGTGACAACCACCAGTTTCCTGCATCTTATTCCAGGACAGGTATTACGTTTTCAACATTTTATTCCAGGACAGGGTCATAAATTTTTTTCTGGCAGGCACATCCCCGTTCTTTTTCTCCAAGGTAGACCCCCCGGGGAGCATCTAAACTTCTGTATCTTAATCAGAATGTCAAACTTTGGGCCCCCTACTTTCTGAACTCGTCAGAGGCCCTGTTACCCTCATGAAATGTACTTTTTACATGCATTTATCACAACTCAAAATCTAACTTCAACCTATCCCTTGACACTTTTTTGACTGATTTGGGTCAATTTGAAATCAATCTTGGAGAGAAGTTGGGGGCCAGGTTGGAAAGTTTGCAAAGTGTGCACCGAAGGTGAAAATGTGAGAAAAAATATGATTGTGCACCTGTTCTTAAGTTGTTTATTGCACCTGATGCGGAATTTCAAGTTCATTATAGACACTTCTTCTTAATAATCTTTCTAACCTTCGTATTCTTGGCAGTTTTCTTATCAGAGCTGCCAGTTGCATACCAAAGATCTTTGGTGGGCATTAAAATTTGCGTTTTCAATACACCTCAAAAAGCAGAAAAACTTGTAAATGCGGACATAAATCTTCATGCAAGTATTCGGTGTGTGTGTGCACAACAAACTTTCCAACCTGGGGAGGGGGCACCTCCCCCTGATCCTCCCTGTGGCACCACCATTGTACATGGTTGTCAATTTTTTTCCTCCCCTCTATTCCAAAACAGTGATGAAATACAATAGACTGCAGTAACCTGTTGGACCTGAACAAAGTGAAACGTTTGCTCAAAACAATACCTTGGTGTACTTTGATCCCAAATGACCACTTTACTTTGATGATAAACATTCATTCAGATGCTCATAGGAAGTCTTTCCCCCATTACATACCCTTGCTTTGGATTACATTACAATAGAAAGCCGTGTTTTCTGATAAAATTACAGGTAGTTGCTATATAATTTAGCGTTTAGATTAGAGTTATGATCTTTGTTCGTAATGGTAAGGGGGCGGGGGTCGGCGGGCCTAAATCAGTCATTTTTGTAGTGTTCAATTCCAGTCTCAACTAGCGCCTAAATTTGAAGCATAAAAGTCTAGCATTCTTACCCTTTATCTTTTCCATCTTTGCAAACCTTACGACACTTTATTCCATGCAGTTCTGGCTACGAAATATTGTCGTACTGATGCTTCGCTTCGTAGTTACCAAACACCACAGCTTTGGATTAGAAAAGAAGCCGTAAGGTGTTTACAGATGTTTATGTTAGGTAAGATCACGTGACATGCCCATAGGGAAGCAAAGGAGTCAGTTTATCCCAAACCAGAAATGCAAAGAATGCAAGGCGAGAATGATTCGATCACGTAATCACGCAATCATTCTAAATCAATCAAGGATGTTTGTTTTTTATTTCAATCCGATTTTCGTTTGAGAGTTATTCCTTTCCGATGTTAAACTTTGGTCACAAGAAGTGATTCTGTTCTGCATTGCTTCTAAAGTGACTCAGGGGTGGTCATGTACTATGGCGAAAATGGTTCTGCTGTAGGTCTGCTGGGTCTGTCCCAGTCCCAAGACTTGGCTTTTTTCTTTGAACTTTGGGCCAGCTCTGTCCCATAAAGTAGCTCTTTTGCTTTCAGCGAGTTCGGCTTTCTCCCGTTTTCCCCCGGCATATTATTGGATTTGCACAATAGGTAATTTGGTAAGGTTTGTCCCAGAAACCTTTTTGTTTTGGCGTTGTCAGCACTGGTTGTTCATAAATGAAACCAGCATTTTTAAGAGCATATGCTCATTACATTTGATCGGTGTACACTCAAATGGCAAGACAAAGCTGAAAATATAAGAATTAAAAAGTCCATGGAAAGAAATTGGAGCCGATGTTGCAGAAATTGTTCCAACTTTTTTGGCTTGTTTTGGTAAATGCATGGAATCATTGTTCATAACTGGATGGGATCTTGTTAACTGTGTAGGATGGATCGAAGACAGAAAATTAGAGAAATACTGGCTCTTTTAGCCATGCTCATTTATTTACAAAATACAATAAAATACCCTTTCTCTATAACTGTTTTCATGGGAGGCATAATCAGAATTACGAATGTAATTTTTTTAAGAATTCTTATGATTGTTTTTCACAAGGGCTCCTCGACGATCATAGTTCATTGGTGAAGACTTGTTCTGAGTTGTGTTTAGCTTCTTTCTTCTGCAAATTAGATGATCAAACTTCTTATAGAGTAGCTGAGGACTGCCTTATGAATTAGTATGATGAAATTCTCCGAGATGTGGTATCGCTGCAATCTTGGAATAGCTGATGGATGACTTTTGTTAACGTATAAGCACCTTGATTCTCAATAATGTTCGTTTTTTCTTTTGCTCTTCTGGCAGCCTTCAATGAACAGCAATAGTAGTGGGCGTCATAGGGATGCATGTGTGATCACCAGAATGACGATGCCTACGAGAAATAGAAATACGATCATTTTATGATCCTGAAAGAGCCATTGTCACCCAGGGTCCTTTGCGGACACGTTGCAATTTCAGACTGTCTGAAAATCACATTTGGCCTAAGTGGAAAATTTGGATCCACACTGCAGTAGCTGAACTGATAGAAAAATTTGCTTGTTGAATTTTCTATCAATTCAACTACTGCATTGTGGATCCAAATTTTTCGCTTAGGCCAAATTTGATTTTCAGACAGTCTGAAATTGCAGGGTGCCCGCAAAGGACCCTGGGTGACAATTGCTCTGTAAAGGCTAGAGAGATTAAACATGTATCCTGTGGGTTTATGGTTGCATGATTTTTACTAAAGTTTTTAGTTTTTCTTAAATCTGTCGTCAAACTAACTTATGCATGCTGATTTCAAAATGAATTTTGCGCCAAATTTTTAATGGTATCATTATCAGACATTAAATTCCTTCAAATTTTTCTTTATTCTACTCATAGAAACAGTGCGAGTTGTCGTTGTTCAAGACAGAACCGTAAAATGGCGTCGAGTAAAGGAGAGACTTGCTGAAAAGTTTCATCTAAAATCAAATATCCTCAATAAGAAACACAGAAAAGTAAAAAATGCAATCATTTGAAACTGGCCAATCGGAGAGTATTGTACCAAATTTGCAAAGATCTGATCTGAGAAGCAAAATATCTGACTTTTGCTACTGATGAATATTCTAGGTTACTTTGGATCTTTTAAATTTTCTCCGAGGCTCTGGTACCCAGGGTAATTACAGGTTAACTGATTTTTGGTTGGAAGGGACATCGACAAAATATCTGATTGAAAGATAGCATACCTGACACAAAAATTCTTGTGGCACGAATGACAATTAAATGGAATAAGATTTCTTTGTCTGCAATTCATTTGGGAACATAGATTCTTTTTTCTTTTCTCGGCTACCAGTTTTTGACATCCACTTCTAATGTGCTTTTCTACCTGAAATGGACAAAATGATTTCTTATTTAAGATTTCTTTTGTTAGGTTTTTAAATATTTTCCACGATGAGTAACAAAATTCATTGCTTGAGGAATATCCTAGTGGCAAAATGTCGATGGAAACTTTACAACATAGCTTCATCCGCTGAAAACTAAATTGCGGATCAAAAACTGTCCTTTAAATTCAATTTCACGAATCACTTTAAAATTAAGTAATTTAGAAGGTATTTATTTACCTGGTCGTTGATAGTCTCATTCAGTGTGAGTGCTACCAATCTTCCACAAAGAGGGCATGTTGGAACGATTCTCTGCAAAAAAAGTAAAGAATCATATTTAATGTTTCTCAGTGTGCTCTACAGTATTCGACAAATCCATTTGTGTTACGACATATTCAGTGTTAGGAGGCCTAAGGCGAAAAGCATAGTTTCCAAATTTTTAAATTGGCGAAAAAGATCGGTGTAAAATTCTGTGGACGAATTTCATAATTTCATCCAGAATTTCATAATTTCTCCAGAATTTCATCGATTTCGTATGCAATTTCCATCCTGCCCTTCAGTTTACATATGAAATCACAGAAACAAGCCTGCCTTTCCTCGATATCGAGCTGACCATATCCGATGACCGCCTCTCCACATCAATCCATTACAAAGAAACTGACTCACACAGCTTTTTAAATTACGAATCATCACATCCAGATAAAACAAAGAATGCAATTCCATATTCTCAGCTTCTTCGCCTGCGACGTCTATGTTCCAATGATCTTGATTTCAAAAATAAAGCTAAAGAAATGTGCACTTTTTTCAAGAACAATGGCTACCCTTCTCACGTGATCAATTCAGCACTCAAACGAATCACCAATATTTCCCGACCTCATGCACTTAAAGTTAAGAATAAATCAAGAAATAATGAAAGAATCCCTTTAACACTGACGTACCATCCTCTCTCTTTGCCTGTTAAGAAGATCATATACGACAACTTCAAGATCCTGCAAGATGACCAAAATACAAAGAACATCTTCACAGCACCCCCTCTCATGGCTTTTCGACGTGACACTAATCTCCGTGAAATACTTGTGAAATCCCGTTTGCCAAAAGAAGACAACGCTCCGGGTACATCTGCTTGTGGACGTTCAAACTGCCGTACTTGCCATTACA
>REGM01000114.1:990895-1020217 GCA_004194415.1 Aurelia aurita | reverse complement strand
TGGTTAAGGGGCTGTGTCTGACCCCCCCCGTCAACTACCAGTAATAACTCCCCCTCCTGGACAGAATGTAGGGATACGACAACAAAGAGTGGGCATAGCTAGGCACCAGACCTATCGACACAGTTTAATGCTATACCTATTTCAAAAGATTCCTCTTCAGATCTGTTACGAGATTTTGACAATTTGTAGGCTTGACTTTTTCCTGAAATTGTAATATTAGACTGATGAGTTGTTAGGAGTCAGCTGATGAAGAAATATTAAAATGATTACACAAATAAAGAGCTCATAGGAAAACATCAGTTTTCATTACTGAAAATACCGGATGAGCCACGAAAAAAGCTCCCACCTTTGAAAATTCATAAAACCAAGAGTACTGGGTTGATTTGAATGAATCTAATTTGCTTGATAGCCGAGAGATTGAAGTATTTTTGTAATTTTTCGCGCGTTTTTATGAGCACTTCAAATACAGGTAAATTCGACGGTGAAAAAATGTCTTCGTTGTGAAATGCCTGAAAAAGGGCCTAAATCAAATCGTAAAGCAGCTCCCCTCGCACAGAACAACAGAGAAAGCACAATTTTCCACGGGTAAGAGATATCGTCTGCATATTTATTGCCATGGGATTGAAAAACTTCAGTATTTGTTTGAAAATCTATTTCCTATAACTCTTGAGAGAGATATAATGCCCTTGCATATTGTTCTGCATGAGGGGATTCCTTACGATTGGATCAAGTCTTTTAGGCCCTTTTTCAGGAATTTCGCAACCAAGAAATTTTCGTAAAGTCGAATTTACCTATATTTTCTGTGATAACAAAACGCGGGAAAAATAAAAAAGATTCTTCAATCTATCGGCTGTCAGGCAAAGTTTGATTCATTCAAATCAATCCAGTACTTTTGGTGCTGTGAATTTTCAAACATGGGAAGTTTTCCTGGCTCACCCGATAGTATTATCGAATTATCCAACATATCCTCTACCATGAAAGTGTAGGCCTATCTTTTATTTGGCACAACATAGGGCTCAAATCTTTAAAAAGGTTGGTGTAAAATTCTATTACATTTTTCTTTGGATTAAATGACTTGAAAGGAACTGAGGGTCCTTCGCTGTAAATCTGCCTTGGAATTTTTTCGATATCTTGATTTTGTTCAAAAACAGCGGCATTTATTATATTTGAGACAGTGACGTCATCAAATTTCTAAACCCTAAACCAGAAGAGTGACATATTTCTGCTTGCCACCATATTGTAGACCTTCGTAAACTATGGTTTTCTTGAAGATTGTATCATTTTTGCTCTATTAATTTAGGATTTACGTTGATTTAATTTTTTCAAAATTTTCTATGAATTCCGTCAACAGAAATAAAAGCGCCGCCATTTTGAAAATAATAAAGATATCAAAAATTTCCACGACAGATTTACAGCAAAGTACCCTGAGTTCATTTCAAGCCATTCAATTGATAGAAAAATGTAATAGATTTTACACCCACCTTTTAAAGATTTGAAAGATTTGAGCCCTATGCTATTTGGCACAACAACTTTCTTGCTTTTCTTGAATAATTCAATGAATGATGTTTGCCAGCGATAACAACAAACATCTCTATCGGGTGGCCCCGAAAAAAGTACTCCTGTTTAAAAAATCACCAAAAATCGAGTATCAAACCTATCATAAAATAGTCTTTTTGATTTGTTTTGTCAATGACCCAAAAATATTTAAAGATGATAAAATATTTGTTTTCAACACTTGAAGGTCGAAAAATTGCATGTTGGGAAACCTTATTTTGAGCTATACTTTTAAGCACTACTTTTAAGCACAGATCAAATTGATAGTCAAAGAGAATTTACCGAATATTGTCACATGTCACTACGTTCCAAATCAAGCACAGATATTTGTGGAATAAATACCGGGGGCGCCAAAAAACTACCCATTTTTGAAAGGCCACGATAAATCGTGCACTAGCCCAATTTTTACAATTGATGATTTAATCTTTAGTCCAGATCCCAAATAATACTTGGCGATTTTTGTTGATTTTTCGACGACCTCTTCCCAAACTTAAAGCAATTCCTTGAAAATTATTGGCTTGGAAGCAGCCAAATCGATCGAAAAACATCGTTCAAATTTCGTAAAGACTGAACTTCAAAGGACAAAGGGAAAACACTTGCTTTTATTGAAATAATCAAAAGGGACGGTTTTTGAATTGAGAACAGCAATAGTACAAGATTGTGCAAGGATGGAGCCAACGCTCGTGCAACTGATCATAACACATCCACTTCTTAATTCCCAAGTCGATTTCAAGAGTTTCCTTATTGTTTCGTCTAGCTCAGCATTTAGAACATCGGATCGCCGTTTTCAGATCGATTTAGGCTATTTCCAGACCAAGAATTTTCAAGAAATCGCTTATAACACGAGAAGTAGACAGTGGAAAAATCAAGAAAAATTTCCGAGTATAATTTCGAATTTTGGCTAGAGATTAAATAGTAAATCTTAAAAATCGGCCCATTGTACGATTTATCAAGGCTTTTAAAAGTGGATAGTTGTTTTTGGATCACCCGGTATCTCAAAAGAAATGCAATTAAAATAATCCACTTACGTCTTTTGATTAACTTCTTCAGCAACGTACTGCCATATGGCGTTTTCTTTTTCTTGGCTAGACTTCCATAGAACCATTCTCCAGTTTCTCCTTTTATTTCTCTACAATGGATCCAAGGATACAAAATTCTTATCAGCTGAATATTTCAGAATAGAATAATATCAGCAATAATAAAATAATATAGAACAATAGAATAATTCGAATATCTTCACACCTATGAGGTAAACATGGAACATAACCACACAAAGTGTAAATCTAGCAAACATAGGCATCAACTCTTTCGCTCGTTACTAAGGTAAGTACCCCGTCCAGCCTCAACTTTTTAAACTGTGAACTGTGATCTCTTTCCTCCAAATGCTTTCTAGCAAGATACAATGGAGCTTGTATATTTCTTTGCTTTCAGGTGGAGCTGTTATTAATACAGTAATTTATAGAGCTCATCTCCCATTAAACAATCCCAAAATATCTACAGAAAGGAAACAATTAGAGTACCTGTCCTTAAAACACAATGTACATATCCATGATTCGCCAATCGGTTTTTCACAATTTTTGCAGACTTTCTTCTTACACCATGGACACAAGGCACCTTTGTTTGAAAACAATCCCAGTGGACTTCTGCAGCGAGCACAACATCTTCCATATTCGTTCTCCTTGCCTTCTGGCACACCAAGCTCCACTAACTCATCAAATTCTCTTTTTAGGTCCCTGAAAGGAATTGGTTCAATTTACTAATTCTGTATATCAAACAGGGTGACCGTCTAAGTGCCCTGGTATGGTGAGAGGTGAAATGTTTGCCAGGTCCTGGTGATACCGGGTGAGTCAGAAAAAACAATCCCCGTTTGAAAGGCCACTGCTCCCTGGATATCAAAACGATAATATTGACAAGTACATTATGTAATGGTTGACATGTTCAAATATGATTTAAAATTTACCTGACTGAAATCGGCCTCTCCGTTTTGAAATTGTGAGCGATTTTCTGGAGAAAGCCTCTTCAAGAAAACTTCAAAACGGGCCTAAAATCACGAGCAAATTTTCCAAATATTTTGCCTTACAGCAATGACTTGGACACTTGCACATGCTTTAGCACGTGTTATCCTCTTGGGAGNCATACCATCTCAAACGAAACATCACATGTCTTCATCAACGAGAACATTTTATCAGCATACCAGAAATGGGCGGAAAAGATCAAGATTATGCTACATTGTGCAAGCCTGGTGCTTTAGCACGTGTCATCTCATCCTCTTAGGAGGATAAAATCTCCGAGAATATTGTTGTTATGTTTCCAGGGATGGCACTTTCATCTACCCAAAGGGATAAAACGTGCTAAAGCATGTACAAGTCATTGCTATTTAGGCAGAAATATGACGAAAATTTGGTCGTGATTTCATGCCGTTTTTGAAGGTTTCTTGGAGGGGCTTTCTTCAGAAAATCCCTCCTAAATTCAGAAGGGAGTGGCCGATTTCAGTCTGGTAAAATTTAGAATATATTTGATCATGTCCACTATTAAACAATATATTTACCAATATTATCGCCTCGATATCCAGGGAGCAGTGGCCTTCAAACGGGGAGTGTTTTTTCTGAAACATATTCTGAAGAAACATATTCTGCAGTTGCGTGCATTTTTGCGTTCATGTTCAAACAAAATGGAGGAAGGGGGTATTATCAATCAAAATAAATCTAATTTCAATTTCGATTTTCGGGGAGTTTTTGTCTCAAGATTGTAATATGTTATTGAATGTGCTCCAACTGGTGCCTGGAAAACATTTTTGCTGTGCATTTTGGCAATACTTTCATAAAGCACTAGATTTTTCATCCTGGTTTTTGAACAGTTTATGCATGAGTTCTTGTTGAGGTCGTTGTTGTTGTGATTGTAAAGTAAAACAAACGGCTCTTGTCGTAAGTCTACAAGACTCCTACCGTAAATGTTATGTGCCAGTCTAATGTTTGTAAAGTTTTGCAAGAAACTAAAATATCGGCAGTATTCCTTTGAAACTTACTGCAAAAGGAAGTAACGGCCTATTTTAAAATTTTTTCAAATGTCACTTTTTCAGACATTATAATTTTTAATGTTTCCAAGGCTTTACTTAAGAAATTCTGTGGGAAGTCCTTTGAAAGAATCATAGACAAAGAAACAAAGGAGCACAGAAAAAGTTAATCAAAGACACCTGTGCAGCCAAATGTCAACATTTGTTCATCTGCTCAATGAAATGAGTCAGCTAAGGTGGCATTGCACTGAAGGTGCTTGCAAACATTTAGATATTCTTTGATAAATAGTTTTCAGAAATTTTTTAGACTTCAATTTAGGTTCGTTAATTTGTAGAATGGGGTATGAGGAGGGAAGGTTCTGGGGGGAGGGTTCTATCCTGGATTCCCTCTATGATAAAGACAAAATATAATTTCACCTTTAATGAAAATGAGAAGATCCCAAGCATGCTCACTCAAAATTTTGAAGCCTGTTAAATTTTTGGAACTACAAAATCTTGTTGTTCTGGTAAACCTCTTCAAACCCCTTTTTAAATAAAAGCTTGCATAATGATATTGTCAGCTTTTATACCAGGACTGGGGGTAGGTGCAACCAGCAAAGAAAAATTTGGGGTTTTAGTGATGAAATTGAGGTCAAAATTTCTAAACCAAAACAATATATAGAGTAAAGCACTTCCAAAATCCTTGGTAAGGTCTATGAACTTCTAAAAACCAGCCAGACCACATCTGGCTAGATAACATTTTTGGATAAGTAAATTTTCTGGTTAAGAAAAATTAAGTTATATGCCATGTATCTTTAGGTGTAGTCCTTTATTTCAATAGACAAGGAAACAAGATAGCCCCCGCATCAAATGCGTCCAGGCACAAACTTTTTGAATTTATATGAATATAACAAATACCTGAGGTTAACAAGGACAGATTTCGTAAGACAATAGCATTAGTTGCCTTTGATTGACACCGCAATTCAAAGCGATTAGCGATTGCAGACAAAAGAAATTCTCTCGACCAGTAATTCAAAACAAACAAAGCCATGAAACTTGCCCTGAAACCAGTCGGGCAAAATGTCACCTTGTGCACGCAAAAGGTGGTTTTTAACAAAAGTAATGACTAAATATCGAAAGAAGAAGGATATATCTAAACATCTGCCTCGGGCATTTTATTTGTTTGGTTCAGAACCCGATTGGTAGGCGATTCAATTCTCGTATTTTTTTGGGTGTAATTAAAACACTTACTGCTTAGCTTCTGAGTCAAATAAAAAGAATGCCCGAGGCAGATGTTTAGATATATCCTTCTTCTTTCGATATATGCCCATGTCTTCTCTTAAAAACCACTTCTGGAATGCACAACGAGCAAGCTAGCTGCCTGGGTTTCACAGCAACTTTTGCGGCTTTGTTTGTTTTGAATTACTGGTTGAGAGAATTTCTTTTGTCTGCAATCGCTAATCGCTTTGAATTGCGGTGTCAATCAAAGGCAACTGTTGCTATTGTGTTACAAAATCTGTCCTTGTTCCTGAGGTTTGGTTTTGAAACTTTGACTCTTTTGAGAAGTTTATTCATAAATCAAATTTTAATAGCCATGGTTAATAATTCATGGCAAAAAATATAATTTACCACAATATTGGAGGGGTTGGTCTTCTTTGCATTTTCTTAATTGCACATTATAGCAAATTATACTCCCCCATGTTTCAAAATTATGAACATTTATAACCTTTTGGGGCTATCTCAAATGATTGATCAGTTATTAATTTTTCCCAAAGATTTGATTTAATTCTGTTCTTGCCTTGAAAGAGGTTAATTTAAGCGATCACATTTTACATGGGCTGGCTTCCTGTATGGGTTTTGTGTTTCTTTTTAGTTTCGATTTTATTTCCAATGAAAATAAAAGTAACTGTGTTCAAAACCAGCAGAAGCCAGCATTTCCTAGCAGGTCCTGGATGGAGGAATGACATTGAAGAATGTTGACAATAAATAACAATCCAGGAAGTTATTTGCATTCAAAATGAGCAACCAAAACCCAGTTTTATGACCAGGAATTATTGTTTGCCATTTTCGAACAAATTCTTTCCTAACATTACCCAAAATTTCAGTTATACTGCTTCACACTATAGTATTGAGCGTGGATATCTTTTCATAATTTTTGCGGGTAGTGGCGGCGTTGACACTGGCTTGGCAACTGTATCGAAATGACTCACTGTACTGTAGAGAACCCGATATTCCAGTTGCCTCTGGTAATTTCATTTTTGAGCGATTTCATAGGCAGATCGCAATATATTGAAGCAACATTGTATCTTGAAAATTAGTCGAACCATATTGCCCTTTTGCTTATTTATATTTCCACCCTGAGGTGGGAACACCGCTACTCAAACTACGCCCTGTTGAAGCAAATACAAGTCAGATACATAGCGAAAGAGCAGAGAGGAATAAACGGGCCTAAGCATGCAGCAAAACAAACCTCAGCCTCTGTTTTTCTTGCGCTCTAATGTCTTCATCTCTCAAGAGAACTTCATTGATAATGTCTTTCTCTGTTGATGTAAGTCTTTCGATGGCGCCTTGGATTTCTTCTTCTTCGGGAACCAAACAGTTTCCGGGATCAGGCGAGCTAGCCATCCTCCATCTTCTCTCCTTTCGCCTTGCAAATGGTTTCCTTTTGTTCTTATCAGCGTGTCATATTCCTGGAGTTTGGGTGGGGTCACACGGGTGAGAAAATGCTCTAATGAAGGGGTGCAAGTGCTCTAATGGAGGGATGCGGATGGGGTTAAGGTTCGCATAAGGTGCTGAGTAATTTGTTGATAATCCAAGTAATTAAATATTTTGAGATTAAATGGTTTAAATAATTTTTAAGCATTGTTCACGAAAGCGAGATTATGATATTCTCACTGACTTTTCAGTGAGATATCTTTCTTATTTCACTAGCGTGAACGTCTAAAATTGATATCACTGGTTGGCGAATGCCCAGCGAGAAGCGAGATTGATATGAAAGAGTGCTGATATTTATCTCACCGAAGTTATCTCACTGAAATAACAACGAGAACACTGTAATATTCACGAATGTTTTTTTCAGACTCTTTTAACGAAATAATTTTTACATATCAAAAAACCTACTTATAGCAATCTTAGAAATCGTAAATTTCTCAGGAAACATTTAAGAAACGTTCATAGCAGTCAATGGTGTCTTCGAATGTCATAAGCTCTTTATGAGCGAGTGCCTCGATGATTCATTGCAGTAGTCAGCACAACAGTTTACAATTCATTTCGAAATGTGCAGATGAAAACTGACAAAGAAAATGACATCTTTACCATTAAAATGCCGAAATCCCCCTTCATTTTATTTGCTTTTGTCATTTGGTACAGTACACAGTATAGCAAGTCGGAAATCAAAGAAACGAAACAACAGTGTTTTTGCAAAAAACACATACCGACAAAATCTAGAAAAACTAGAAACAATTCACTGATAAGAAATTTTTCTTTAATCTTCACAGTTTACAAAATATCTAAACTTTAAGATGCCTAATTACAATTTCAGATAATCACTACAGCACGAAACTAATCTAAAGCTCTCACACATAAACTATTTTGCTAATTTAAAAACATTGTCCTTATAAATGATATGTAACGAAACCCCAACTCCTAAATAAATAACGCAAACATTTATTACAGCAGAACAGATTCACTTCTTTGAACTAGATTTATCAAAACGAAAAGAAAAAGTCTTGGAGTTTTAGAGCTTATAACCCCAGTTTTACAGTCCGCATCGCTCAAAAATAACGAACTGGACTTCCTTACGAAACCAGTGTCATCTGATAGGGTAATAGCAATCTTCATACACCTATTTCTTTAAGAACTTTTTCTTTAGTCAAGGACATCCCATCCATAGTGTATTTTCAAATTGTTTTTTATTGTTTCTTGCGACTTTAATAATGTTGTCTAAGCAGTGGCACGATCTAGTAGATTGCGAGGAAAGAAACCCTCAAGAAATTTTGAGTAATCAAATAAAAGTTTCTTATGTGAATATACCTGGAAAACCTCCTATTTTGAAACCTAAAGGCCCACATGAGGTCGGACTGTGATTAACAAGTCTAGTCCACTTCTCTCAAATTAGCGCTTATTCTAAAGCAAGGACGGTGACACAATCTTTGCTTTGTTAATCTAGGAGCTTTCTCGTCTGCCTTCTAAACTTCAACATCTTAGAAACTTGCATTATGTATAAACGGTTTGTTGTGAATGTGTTGAATAATGAAAAGCATGTGTATGAAAGATACAAAAATACAGCATCGGATTAAATAAATGTAAAACATTTTGTTATGCACTAAAGTATGGCTATGAATTAAAAATAACAAAGTTTGAACGCAAGATAATTAAATATCGAAAAGTTTCGCCTCAAGTAAATGATCAAAAAAATTGATTCTAGAATGTCGTATATGAAAATTAAAAATATGTACCGGGTGTCCCAAAAAAAAGGTAACGGATTTGGTTGGCTCCAGCAATGTGAATATAGCTTTGATCGATGGCTTATCACTCTCAAAATGTTCCTCGATAGTTAACTTGAACATAGATACCTCGTTTGTTGGTATTGGTGCCTTGAGAGCAGAGATATTGATCTGGATAGCTCAAATTTGTACCCACGTGCAAACCAGAGCTTTGGCCTTTTGGCCTAAGCAAATTCTTGATGCATCTCGAAATTAAAAACTGAAATTAAAGAACAATAAAAAAACTGCCCATTGGGTGACTGGGGGATGATTTTTGGCAAACAGAATGTAATGATATGTAATATTTTTCAAATTTTATGAAGGATATCGTTGATTTATTCGCTGTGTCTCAAGAATTTGCTTAGGCCAAAAGGCCAAAGCTCTGGTTTGCACGTGGGTACAAATTTGAGCTATCAAGATCAATAACTCTGCTCTCAAAGCACCAATACCAACAAACGAGGTATCTATGTTCAAGATAACTATCGAGGAACATTTTGAGAGTGATTAGCCATCGATCAAAGCTATATTCACATTGCTGGAGCCAACCAAATCCGTTACCTTTTTTTTGGGACACCCGGGCTTTGTCGATTAAATATAAAAAATTCCCATTAAACATAAAGAATTATAAGTCCATATAATACAAACACATCAGGCAATAGCGATTGTGATGCACATTTTTTATAAGAACTCGTTCATAACAAAAACTGGTCAATTTCATGGCCGAACAATTAAGAAACTCTAGTACTACCTTTTACAAAGAACAAAAGCTGTCTTACAAACTTTCGGAAAAATTAGCGCAAAAATATTTTCCCCCAAATGAAATCATTTTGACCAACGATCTATTAACCAGAGCTTGTTCGCCAAAATTTTATCATCCAAAAATGCTCGTTCTTGATGTAATATATGCTACAATTGTTTGTTTCGGGCTTAGTATAAGCATAAGAACTCTTTTTCCTATTAAATGTAGTTTTATTTTTAAGAAAGAAATCTGTAGCAATCATAGAAACTAAATCATAATTCTTGGCTCTTTTCGTACATTCATGAACTATTCATTTGCTTCCAACTAAGCGTTAAATTGCGTTAACTTGTGGTAAACCAGGAGCGATAAATTGAGTTAATTCTTCTTCCAGATTAACGCTGTTTTAACGCGATTTTATTCGTGTTAAAGCTTGGTTTGCATCAAAGTAAAATCGCGTTGGAAATGAATCCAAAATGCGATGGAAAAACGCGTCGAGATTATTTTTGCCCAAATTTTGAGATTTTGTCGGCGCCTTCGACATCATTTGAATGGAATCAAAACTTTTGATTCCATTTGAAAGAGATAACTCACAAAGAAATGCGTTTAAAACAAGTTTAGAAAATGCGTTATCCCAATCCAGTTGCGTTTTTGCATCAGTGTGAACAAAGATTGATTGGCGTTAAAGTTTTTGCGTCAATTTAGAAGATGGCGTTCCCATTAGGGTCAAACATTAACATGATCTCATTTAGCGTGAGTTAGCAAAAGTGAACGCCTAATAGGAGCAAAGCTTTACAAACTAAGAAACCGTTAGTAGAAGGTACCAAGGCCCAATCCAAGTTTCGCTTAAAGGCTTAAATTTCGCTTAAATTTCGGTCGAAACGATGATTTTGCAGTTTTTTTATAAGCAATATCACACAGACTTATCATCTTCTTTTCAAAAATGAAAGCGTTATTTTGAAGATAAATCCTTGTACTTCACAGGGGAACAAACCAAACGTTCATATCTTTTACGATTGCTCAGATATAAGTGGATTTTTAACAGTTACTTTTTGGTGGCTTGGGTGAAGCCACCAAACAAACTGCAGAAGACAATGGACACGTGCCTAAAGCAATGGTGTTTACAGATTTGTTTACAGTTCGGCGACAGAGCCCCTTTAAACAATGTGCAATTTCAAAGACAATTTCTAATCTATCTTTGTTTCAACGAGCAAGAAACCTTACTGTTCACATTATCACTTCTGGGAAAATGAATTCCACATCTAACTTCGACAGCATGCTTTGAAGTGTAAAAAGAAACACATTTGATACCTGATGTCGCAATTGGCAATTGGCATCCCTTTTTCCAAACATTCGATTCTGGATTGTAGATTTCAACATCGCAGCATTCCGCCGCATCGACAAAATCATCATCACTATCATTTCCTGGATTCATGCTTTTCATACCACCAAAGACGTAAATTTCACCATTGATATCAGCAATGCCAGTGAACGAACGAGGAATGAAGGCATCAGCAATTGAATGCCATTCATCTGAGGTGATATCAAATACCTCTCCAGAGCAGTAGAACGACCACATGGCATACTCCCCACCGATGACATATATCTTGTTGCCAATTACAGCACCACTTGCATAGGCCCTTGAAGAATTCATAGGGAAAATCTTTGCCCACTCGTCTATGTAAGGGTCATACCTCTCAACGCTAGCAAGAGCCATACCATCTGGACCATACCCACCAATGGCGTATAAGTGTAAATGTGACACAACACATGCACCACGTCTTGGAACTTTCAGATTTTTGACTGGTACCCATCTATTTGAAGAATCAACATACTTCAAAACAGAATCAGAACTTGACTCTCCAATGCCACAGCCTACAGCATAAACTTCTCCATTAAATACAGCTGTGCCATGCCCTGCACTTGGCACTGGCAAACTTGCAACTTCCGTCCACCTATCTAACCCAAAATCATAAAATTCTGCAGATTTGAGCGGCCTGCCTTCAACGTCCCCACCTATAGCAAAGATCTTCTCATCACACACACCAATTCCAAAATTGTTCCTTTCATGGAATAATGGTGCAAGGGGATACCAAAAATCAACTTCCGGGACATAACAAAGGGCCTCTTTTGTGCTTAATTCATCCTGGACACCACCACAAGCAACGACAATCTTTGTGAGGTCAAGCGATAATCTTGGGGTTGTTTGCAATCTTGAATTTAGTGATCTACGATCTTTCAAAGCTTGGAAATTGATGGCTTCAATGACGAGCTCCTTGCAATCATCATCCTGCATTATCAGTGTGTCATTCGCAATTTTGTCAAAAAGATAATACTTGTCAATAAGAGGAAGACGGACATTTTGAAGAAGTCTTAGAATGTATCTTGATCTATGCTCCTGATCAAATTCAATCCAGCCCATGACTGCTTCAAAAACTCTTTCCTCCTTCTTCACGTTAACATTGTCACTCTTGATGAGATGCACAACTTGGTCAACGTTTAGAGCTTTAAATTCATCTGAGTGGCTCACATCAGCAAAATGCTGATACACAAAACTATCAGCACTCTTTTTCAATGTTTCACAATTAAATTCATCAGCTAAAGAAGAGATTGAAAGGCAATTTGCAGCACAAAGTTTCTTCTCATAAAACCTACAAACCAAATCTTTTAAATTGGTCATCTGTAAAAAGTCAGATGCAGCAATCAAAGGTCTTACATTTTCCTTGTGTACGCATACTTCTCCAAGGTATATGAACTGCAGAAGATCTTCCATGATTGTGGTGGGGATGCAATCAGTCAGTTCCAGTTTTACACCTATGACAAAACGGCAATTGAAACATTAGGCTAAGGTCTGTCTCACATTAGATGCCAGCTGTGAGATTTGCAAAATGCAAATTACTCAAATGCAAAACTCTTTAAGAGATGTTTTTACCTGATCTCAAATCTGACATGGGCGGTGGAAAGGCGGAAGAACCCCTAAACATTGCTCCAATTGTTTTCTCTTTTGTTTCATAAATAGTGCATCATTAATGATTGTGGATATGCTTAACAAGGCACAGTGGATAGACTTTCTAGTGTGGGGCAGGGGGAGCCAATAATGCTCCTTCTGCCCTCTTGAAAATGGTCTAGATTTAAATTTTTTCTAATTTCCTTAACCTCTTTACATTTTGTGTCCCCCCTTAAAATCACTCTGCAGAGTATGTCACTTTTTGATGAGATCTCTGGTGTGCACAAGGAAATTTCTTTTCTTCTCTATTGATTGTCTATTTAGCCGATTGAAATTTCTGGTGTGCATGTGCCATACTCTGCAAACTCTGCACACCTGCCTAAAAATATGCTTCTTCCAACATCCCTAGAGAGCTCCCTGGAAGGGAGAAGAAACTATGGAGGGTTGTATCACTCCCTCAAAATGGGTACGAGATTTCCAGGAGAAAGGACAAGTGTGTACTCCAGTTGGACATCGAATGGATTGAACACAGCTTGTTTATGAATTTTACTCCATCGATTAGAAAATAAATATCTTCATTTCATCATCAATCAATCTTGGAATACTGCAGCAAAATCTTCAAACGATAGGCCCTAGACCAACATTTTACCTTGACTTGTGTACGAGTCCAGGTCACTTGTGAGGCACTGCCTAAAATATGGGCTTGCAGCACTAAGAACATTCCTATGAGCGAGAAATTCCCTCTGTTTGAACACCAAAACAATATCACACATATAATTCTTCTTTCTAAAAGTATTGAGAGTGACTGCGAGGTTCGAGGCATAGTTTTCTTGCTTGAACTGCTCTCCAAGCTGTCCGCCCAAAATATCCGCCATTGCTGCCTTGTGGTCCAACTGAGAATCACAGGGCTACAAAGAGGTTACACCTTAAACAGAAATTTTAGGGGTCTCCTTGTGTAGCCTTCGGCGCATCGTGAATCTTTACGCCTAAAAATTAAAGTCTTCTTCAAAAGTAAAGACTGCTTTAAAATCTTTAAAATACTGATCTAAACTTTAATTTTGCTCACCGATAAATCCTTAAATTTTAAATCATTTAGACAATGGTAGAAATTAGCCTAGCCTACTAAATCTTAACTTTATTACTCAAAGAATTTTTGCAACCAATCCTGTTCAGGAATATCAATTTTTCATCTCACAAACAATGATATGCTGTTTGAAACATGTTTCAACTACTGAATAAGGAAAATATCAACATATCCATGCTTTAGCTGAAAGTTAATTTGTTTCTTATTTGAGTAAATGTAGCTTTTAAAATCTAGTGAAGTTAGTTCTAAAATGTGTTTCTAAAATTTCTCAAGAATAAGTATGTAATGATATTTTTGCTATAACCAGCATTGAATTCAGCTTGAATTCAGCTTTATAATGCTTCACAAACTTAAGGCAAGAGTTTCTTAACGTTTTGCTTATCGCAGAACTAATTTCTTATTGATTTCTTTAAAACGGAAAGGATATTTTTTGTCTTAAACTAGTTTCTTAATTCTTTTAAAAACGTGTACATAGTTAACGGGTCTTGATTTCAACCAGCATGCATTGCACGTGCCATCTCTTGGCTGGCCTTTGTTGTCGCCATTTTCATGGGCCATGAAAATGGCGACAACAAAGGCCCAAAGGGATGGCACGTACAATGCATGCTGGTTGAAACAGGCCCTTTAACTGTAAATAGGGCTTAAATCTAAAAAAGGCATTGCAAAATCCTAGGGCTTAAATCTAAAAAAGGCATTGCAAAATCCTATTATGTCTTTCTTTGAATTGATAGGCGCGTGAAAGGAACTCAGGGTACTCTGCTGCAATTTTACCGTGGCAATTTTTGATATCTTGATTATTTTCAAAATGGCTGCATTTATTATATTTCAGGCTGTGACGTATCAAATTTCTAAATCATGAACCAGAAAAGTGACAGATTTCTGCTTGCGAACATATTGTAAACCTTCGTAAAACTATCGTGGTTTTCTTGAAGATTGCATCATTTTTTCTCTATCAACTTAGGATTTACGATGATTTAATTTTGTCAAAACTTTCCATGCATTTTTTCATTAAGAAGGAGAACGCCACCATTTTGAAAAATCAAGATATCAAAAAATTTCCATGGTTGAATTACAGCAAAATACCTGAAGTTCCGTTCAAGCTATTTAATTCAAAGAAAACGGTAATGGAACTTTACATCACCTGTTTGAATATTTGAACGCTATGCTGTTAACTGTACTGTACTGTACTGTCTCAATGACTGGCAATATTTTTGCTAGAAATAGCAACAAGGGCATAACAGGCACTACACAAAAAATTATTCAGTTTCGTTCTCCAGTATGTCATCTCTGATCTCGAAATTTACAAAACATGAAACTATTCTATCTATTTCTATCAATCGCCAAACTGCTTCTTCTATCTGTCACGATCAACGTATAAATCTATTGTGCATTCGATATAATATACAACTTAGCTTTTAAGAGAATACTAATTCACATTCCTACTTACAAATATTAGATTATTCTCATAAATTAATTCGTCAAAATTATCACGTCCATGATTGTCAAATCATTGGTCAAATAAAATCAAATCTAGGAGCTTGAAGCAACTGATCTATATAATAAACTCTAGGGTGTACTTAATTAATAAAAGATACTCCACAGTGCTACACGTATTTTTATAAGAAATAAATAATTTGGACCAATCACAGGGCCGAAGCCAGTGGGGGGGGGGGCTGGGGGCCGGAGTGCCCTCCAGCAGGCCGTTTGTCGGAAATTTCACTTTACCTGTGGGATTTTTTTGTGATTTACAGGTCCACCTTTAAAAGATTTTTCTGGAGAAATGATGCATTGAACGCGAATCTATTAACGTATGACGACATGAATTTTGAATCTGCAGCATCTTTTTGCTTCATATTTATTACATTTGAAGGTTGCAAGGTTGGATTGCTACAACTGGCGTTGTTGCTTATGTCGTCGGAAAATTTTGGTTCTTTGCCTCCGTATGAATTCATGGCTGGTATCGGCCCTGACCAATCATGAAAGTTTCTAAAAATTCTTATTTGGGTTCCAAGAGTTTCCTACGACTTTCTTTCAAGTTTCCCCCAAATTCTCATTCTTAACATCGGTTTTGTGGCCTACGTGAACATTTCACAGCAAATTTAATGAGACCATGCCTCTATCTAAACGTTACTCGGGTTATATTTCAGCACAAGAAAAAAGCGACAATATAGCTTTTGACTTCCAAAACTAAATACAAAGTTTCTCAAATAATGTTTTCCAGTACTCATGTTTCTTAGAAATTTGGTGATCTGAAAATTTGGTTTCTTATAAAAAGTTTCTTATCAAAAATACGTGTAACAATAATTAATTATTGTTTGATAAAATATATTGCCAACCAAAATTAATTTCTACAAAATCTGGACGCTGAAGTCTTGTGACAATCGAAAGGAACAAGTAGGTCTCAGCCGACGAAAGCTAAAAGCTACATTTTTCAACGGTATATGATAATTTGGAAATCAAAATTTCTACAACGAAATTTCAAAGCATAAATTTTGACCATAAAATCAGAATTAAACAAGCATCGACTGAGCATAATAAAACACAAATAACCTTCGTGTTGACAAAATGCTATAACCAACCGTTCTTACAGGACAGTCACTTTGATCAAAATGTTGGAACTACAAGCTATTTCCAGATCACTATTAGCCACAAATTTGGAGATCCGGGCCAAATCTAGACTTATCACCTAATTCGTTCTTTTCGCCCCACACTGTACTGTACTGAATTGAATTTATCCATTCGCTCACATAACGACTCATAACCTTACTGCTAAAAAACCGGCACAAACGGCACAAGCTTTTTAGGGCGGCGATAATTCTCGATGATAACAGCTGTAAAAAGCACAAGGTTGTTCTCCAGTATTTTGTGAAACAGTTTCAGAGCCCTGTCGATTAAAAATCTGCGGCGGACACTTTGCTAAATATTGGGGGGACGAAGCTATTGTTTCAGTTAAAAAGCATTGTTCAGTTACATTGTTTCAAACAAAAGTTCTTGTTTTACACAACATGGGGGTGACCGCACTCCCTCGCCCCCTCTAGTTTCCACCACTGTTAAAAATATTTTGCATTCGCGTGCATTTTGCTTTGATGTTCAAACAAAATAGAGGAAGGGGGTACGTACCATCAGTGATATCAAAGGTAAATCTAATTCAAAGTTGAAAGATTTTCAGAGAGTTTTTTGTCTCAAGAACTTTAGGCGTTATTGCTTGTACCCCAATTGGTGCTTGTAAAACGCTTTGCTTCGCATTCTTTGAAACGCTTTCAAAATTCACGAAATTGGTTGTCCTGGTTTTTGAACAATTTGTGCATGAGTCATTGTAGAATGGTGGAGTGTGGTTGTTGTAGTCGTATAGCAGGGCTAATATTTTCAAATTCTGCTTGTGAAGTAATTTTGTCCCTTTGGCGACCATAATTACTTGGCCAAGTAATTTGGTTTCAAACAATGATCCATGTACAAAGCTCGTTGTAGGATGCTTCCGAAAACGTTAAAAATATACTTGGCCTCTCAGGCGTAACCTCAAAATAGTTGGATTTGCTTTCAATCAAATTTTTCTACAGGGCTTAACCATTTACAAAATCTCTAGATTCAAGCACAGAAAAACCATTTGATTACCGTCAGCAAGAACAAGAACGTAAACGGTCTCTTTGATCCCTTGAAGGGTTACTGGGCATGCTGTTTACCGCAAAGGCAACTGAGCCGCCTTACAGGCTTACTACATCACCGAAATTATGTTGCCCAACGGTCTGGATACCATGATAAAATCGTACAGCTATTTTTATCCGTTGGCCTAGACCGCTGCCCACTGTTCCATTTATCCAGACATCCTCGACCACTGCATAGGACAAGCTGTTCTCGGTGTCTCCCTGTATTGCCTCTGTTCAGTGTCATCTGCAGGGGAACGAGGTAGTCCAATCGTTCTGAAAAGCAGCGTATGATCGACAAAGGTTCGAGTGACATGCTATCACAAACAATCATGCATCCAAAACTTGTTCCAATATAAAGTTCATTTTCGACGACAAGAACTGTGTTTATCTGAGCTTGTGGTGCTACAAATAAATAAAAACATGTCTAAATCAGTTTCCCAAAGAGAACATATTTCATATGTCATTCTTTTACAGAGGGTTGCCCTTCAGCTGAAGCTGTTTTTCAAGGGGCCACTTCAAACGGCCCTACAATGAAAGTACTACTTATGATACACGATAAATTAAATACTGGGGTACTGGGATAATGTAGTGGCATAAGACGACCGAGCACGATTCACAAGGACAAATGTTTGACAATGTTTTGAGCGTGAGTTGTGTTAATACTTGCTTTGAGATCTTACTAGGTACTTTGGAAGCCTTTTTAACAACAATAAATTACTTCGCTATTTAGAGCATTAAAAATTTAAGATACTCATAGAAACTTTTGGAAGAAAAAATGCCCTAAGATTTAAGAAACTTGCAGCCAGCCCTGGACCTAAATTTCTTATTAAAAAATGAGTGTAGTGAGTGATTTACCGTGGACCATTAAAGGGGATACTTCTTGGTGCACCCGGTGAAAGCAAGAAAGAAAGAACTTTCGACTTAAAGACCCATTGCTAACCATGATCCTTTGCGAGCCGAAAGAAAAGGAAAACAAATAGAACTTAGGCCAGAAATGACTTTCGTATCATATGAAAGTGGTGTTTGGGCCCGCAAAGTATCATGGTTAGCAATGGGTCTTTAAACAACTTTCTACGAAATTCGAAATATTTCTGTAGAAAGCGAGCCATGGCCGCACGAAGAACCAATCAAGTTAGCAGCCTTAACATCACGTGAGCGATTTCATGAGAATATTTGGCAGTTCGCAGAAGTTTTTTCTTAAGTGGATTATCAGCTTTAATTATTATTATTATTATTATTATTATTATTATTGTTGTTATTATTATTATTATTATTATTATTATTATTATTATTATTATTATTATTATTATTATTATTATTAATTTATTTAAAGTGGGCATTTCTAATGGAATAGCTAAAAGCTAATTAAGGCCAACTAAAATAATACGAATGAAAAGCTCACCTTGCAGCGTCTTTTGCCGAGATGGATGCTTTATCGAGTTCACTGTAAATAAAAACAGCACAAAAATTACACAACTTCATAGAAGATATTGCTTCTAACTTTCTACATGTCATTACAGTAAGAAAAAAGAACTGCACAATATCAATAGATAAACAAGAGCAGATTTTGTAACAATAGCATCGGCTGCCTTTGATTGACTTGCAATTTCAAAGCGAGTTGCGATCGCAGATGAAGGGAATTTTCCCAAGCATCAAATCAAAACAAACGAAACGAAACCGCAAAAGATGCCCTGAAACCACTATGGCTAACTGTTTTGAGGGGCAAATCACTCCAAAAATCTCGTACAGTTTCATAAGAAATCCTAAAAAATCTTCAAAAATCTTGAAAATCTCAAAAATCTTCATAAAATCTTAGAAATCCCAAAGAAAATCCTAAGAATCTTCGAAAATCTCAAAAATCCCAGAAATCTCCCCTAACACATGATAGAAATTCTCAAAAAATCTTTCGAAAATTCTTTGGAAATCTCAGAAATTGTTTAAATCCTCACAAATCTTCCAAAATCTTGAAAAATCTCGCAAAATCTCGAAAATCTTTGAACATCTCGATAAATTTTGAAATCTCAAAAATCTCAAAATCTCAAAACGTCTTAGAAATCTTAAAAAATTTTCGAAAATTTCAGAAAAAATCTCAAAAATCTTTGAAAAATCTGAGAGATTTTTTAAATCTCAAAATCTCGTACGCTATTTTTAGAGTGATTTGTCTCTCGAACTGTTTGTTTGTGGCAGTTCATCTTTCTAATTCAGAAGATCAAACCAGTAGACATCTAAATTCTCGTATATTTTGGGTGTAAATAATTCACTTAAAGGGAATCTAAGCATATAAAAGCAGCTCAAGCCACTTGCGGTCAAATTCTAGCCTATCAGTATTTCCTGTTGACGAAGATCAGCTACCCAAATATGGTTCGGAACGTGTCACGGCGTTTTGTCTTTGCACGGCTATTTTTATCTGCGGCTGACGTATGCTTAGATTCCCTTTAATGCTCAGCTTCCAAATAAAATAAATAAAATTAGCAAGGCAGATGTTTAGATTGATCCTTGTTCTTTTGATATGCACTCGTGATTTCTCTTTAAAATGCCTCTTCGTGTGCACAACGCAACAGTTAGCCGTATTGGTTGATTTCTCTTAAAAATGCCTCTTCATGTGCACAACGCAACAGTTAGCCGTATTGGTTGATTTCTCTTAAAAATGCCTCTTCATGTGCTCAACGCAACAGTTAGCCGTATTGGTTGATTTCTCTTTAAAATGCCTCTTCATGTGCACAACGCAACAGTTAGCCGTATTGGTTGATTTCTCTTTAAAATGCCTCTTCGTGTGCACAACGCAACAGTTAGCCGTATTGGTTTCAGCACATCTTTTGCAGCTTCGTTTGTTTGATTTGCTGCTTGAGGGAACTTCCATTGTTTGCGATCGCTAATCACTTTGAAATGACGTGGCAATCAAAAGCAACTGATACGATACTGTTGTTACAAATCTGCCCTCGTTCAAAAGATCATAGATCATAACTCTGCATGAATATGTATCTCCTGATAAAAACAGTGTAAAACAGAGAGTTTGCAGCTACAAATCTAGAACCCTCTGTGCCCCCCTCGCATCAAAATCAAGAAAATCTCTGAAAACATATCTGTAATTTAGGCAGTCAGTCAGTCAGTTATTTGTTTTTAAGTGGGCTGTCAGGATTTTCTAGCTACTTAAAGCTAATTTAGGCCCACTATGCATGCCGCATCCAGGCATGGGACCCCTAGTTTAACGTCCCTTCCGAAGGACGGCAAAGTGAGTTGCGAGGTCAGTCCCCGGGTCAGGCCACCGAGGTCACCCATCCGGAGTTTGACCACACTCGACCAAGCTTAACTTCAGTCACCTGATGAAAACTGTATAAGCCGCTCGGCATCTTTCACGTCCTCGTAGAGCCTAATTAACAGAATTACAACATGAACTGTCTAAACATAAAATTGATGATATAGACAAACTTGATTTCATAAGATATGTCTTATCACGATTATCAATCTAAAATACGAATTTCCATACGACTATTTCTGAATTTCAAGATCACAGTTTGGATTTTCAAGACCACTAATAATGGACAAGACCACAATAAATTAATCCCTGTGTCCTCAAACCGTTTAATAAATAACGTTTGGGGTCTCAAGAATGAAAGCAGTGAAACACAGACCCATCATCCATTTAAATGTTAAAACTGGATACTCACAATCATGGTCTGGTGAATACTGAAGTGTGTCTATCTTCGCTTCTAATGTCCTTTCATCTACATTCCACCTATATACGAATGTTCCAGGATATATTGCGACCCAGACTGAGCATGGTGGAGACGTCTTGGGTGAATTCGATGGACTGGCTGAGCTGTTAGAAGTCCGATAATTCCTCCTCATTTCTATGCATTTCACACTCAAATTTTTGAGGGTAGGGTTGTTTTGTTCACCTCCAGGAGCTGCTAGAATGTCAACCTACAAAAACAAGGGAATAAAAGTCAAGCTAAAAACTAATCATAATTTTGGGAAGAACAATGACCTTTTGTTTGAAAACAATAGAAATAAACAATGCTTTTTAACCGAAACAATAGCTTCGCTCCCCCCTAATATTTGGCAAAGTGTCCGCCACTGCATAATGGGTAATATAGGTGGATGACTCGCTAAAATTCTTTGTCTATTCGCGAAAATTATTGAACTAATGTGAAGAACGTTTAGTATTTGCGTCCTAATGTATGAATACAAAACGTTTTAAAATTTGCTTTTCACTTTTCAAGTCATATACTCCACCCACTCCACTCCTAAGCATAAATGATATTTATTTTTGTGGTAAAAAAGCGAATTACTCTCAGATGTGATAGGTGAAGGTGAAGGTGAAGCGCTGGGATCGCAGAAGTAGTGAAGATCTAATCGAGTCCGCGACCCGTTGTCATGACGCTCAAATGGCGGGCTTCTACCTGGGATCGAACCCTGTCCGCCTGACTGTTCTGGCTGCAAAGTCAGAGGATTACAGCATTGCGCCACAACACCTTCAAATGTCTGATAAAAATGTTTTATTCACAGCCTGAAAGACCCGATTCCGAGTTGCACTTTTTAAAGAACTCTTTGGTAGATAAGGTACTTACTTACGAAAAATTGTAAAAGATTCGGATGCAAAAAACGAGAAAATTTAGCACACTGAGGCCTTTCTGACTTATGTTTTCATCAGAGTGTGACTTTAAAACTAAAGTGGTTAAAACTAAAACCAGACAGTTTAGTTTAAAGTCACACTCTGATAAGGACATAAGTCAGAAAGGCCTCAGTGTCCAAAATCTTCTCATTCTTTTGCGTCTGAAAGCATAGGGCTCAAATCTTTCAAATCTTTAAAAAGGTGGGTGTAAAATTGTATTACATTTTTCTTTGAATTGAATGGTTTGAACAGAACTTAGAGTACTTTACCGTAAATCTGTCGTGGAAATTTTTTGATTTTCAAAATGGCGGCGTTTTTAATTTTGTTGAAAGAATACATGGAAAATTTTGAAAAAATTAAAATCGCCGTAAATCCTAAATCAATTGAGGAAAAATGATACAATCTTCAAGAAAATCATTGTTTATGAAGGTCTACAATATGGTGACAAGCAGAAATCTGTCGCTCTTCTGGTTTAGGATTTAGAAATTTGATGACTTCACAGCCTCAAATATAATAAATGCTGCCATTTTGAAAATAATCTAGATATAAAAAAATTTCCACGACAGATTTACAGCAAAGTACCCTAAGTTCCTTTCAAGCCATCCAATTCAAAGAAAAATGTAAAAGAATTTCACACCCACCTTTTTAAAGATTTGAGCCCTATGCTGCATCCGAATCTTTATACAATTTTTCAAAAGAACAATGGCATTTTAGTCCATGTGTTTTATTTCATTAACGTAAAAAATTAAGCATTTGCCTTTTGCATAATAGTTACCCCTGCTCTGTGACGTATGCAATCACGTTAAAGACTGGGGATTNTTCACAGCCTCAAATATAATAAATGCTGCCATTTTGAAAATAATCTAGATATAAAAAAATTTCCACGACAGATTTACAGCAAAGTACCCTAAGTTCCTTTCAAGCCATCCAATTCAAAGAAAAATGTAAAAGAATTTCACACCCACCTTTTTAAAGATTTGAGCCCTATGCTGCATCCGAATCTTTATACAATTTTTCAAAAGAACAATGGCATTTTAGTCCATGTGTTTTATTTCATTAACGTAAAAAATTAAGCATTTGCCTTTTGCATAATAGTTACCCCTGCTCTGTGACGTATGCAATCACGTTAAAGACTGGGGATTAGCCAAGCACTGGAGCTGAAAATGTTTCCTTGCAATTTGATGATATGCTTCCTGGATAGCTTGTAAAACAGCATATCTAAGGCTTTTCCCAAAATATGATCAACAATGTACCATAAAAGCTCAATTGAGCCTCCGGAGGCATATTCAATTTTGGAGACTCGAGAGGGGGCTTAAAACAGAGGGAGCTTATTAGAGAGGGGACCTTATTCACAAAGTCAAATTACAAGCTTATGAATGATTCCTTGAAACCATATCAAATTACCATTCAAACTTTTTCGGCTAAATTTGGCTAACAAACGGAAATCTTTCGTAACCTCTCAGATTTGATGTAGGTGGGGGGGGCAAATCGAGAGGTGGGCTTATTTAACATTTTGGCTTAGAAGGGAATGGCTTATCAGAGAAGGGGCTAAATAGAGCTCTTACGGTAGATTCTTGAATCAATTTGGTCCTTGACACTGTGTGGAAAAAGAAAATCTTAAAGGGAATATGCTATGGTAAATAAGCTTGTTTATAAATAGAACAAAGAAAAAATTCAGAAATAGCATTGTTTCTGTCGCTATCCATTGTTCACGGCGCGTGTGCAACTTCGATTTGAATGGGATATTTTTAGATTTTTTACTCTTTGCAAATGCAAGCTTTTAACCTTGCACAAACCCTTGGCATAATCAAATTTGAATGCTTTATTTCGGCTTCGCCTCTGGTCAGGGTTCTATTTACCTTTTCTAATTCTTTCAAATCGAATATATTGATCAGTCCTTTATCAACTCCACACCACAATTCGTAAGTAATTGGTGATTCCTCTGGTTTTCGTTCTTTCATGTAATCATCAAATACATTTGTATGCTCACGTGACGAGCTGGCCAGGGGTTCCCCTCCAGATCCATAATACGTCACTACATCCTCTATCCGGGAACTTCTGGCACGACTTGGGACTGCTGCTAAACAATGGATCGGGTTGTAGACTGAATTTCCCGGATGTTCTCTGTTTGCAATGAGTTCTCGAATAGGATCACGGTATTTAGTGTTCCCAAAATGCTTTGCGACCTCGTTTTGTGGGATCGTGTGTATGTACGCACTGAAGTTGTCGTTGTAGCTCATAATAGAATCATTTGTTAGGCCGATCAGAACGCAATGACACACAGGCGAATGGAGAATACTGATGATACTACTGGATCCTGATGCGCGGCCTAAAGCTAGTGGCTTGTATGTCATTGAGCAGAAGACTTTGATGAATCCTGATTTTGTTCCTATCCAAACAGTGCTGCCAACTACACAGGCAACTAGAACGATGTCTGTCAGCTGCATTTTCTGGAAAGAAAACAAAAAACTTTAAAATGGGAAAAGACTGACCACAGGTTCTATAGGGCCTGTTGTATAGTTTCCCATAACATGTACAGTTTAATTGTCCTAGTGGTTTGGAAGACCTTTTAGCAGCTCTAGTGCAAAAACTACTGGGTGACCAAGTCAAAAGTGAAAATTTTGAAAATTTGTTACTTATTATTTGTTTATTGGAAATTTGAAAACGAAAATTTTTGTTTCTTAAAACAGAAGCATGAGGGGCCATCCAAAGTTTGGTTCATAAGCCATTCGCAGTGGGAACCAGATGACTATGTGTCCCTTCCCGCTGTGAATGGCATAGAGTATTGTATTGTCTTGTAGTTTAGGTAAATATGTTTTGTTTTATATAGAAAAAAAAAAAGTTTGGTTGAACAACTCAATTTAGTGCTGGTAAGGAGTATTCAACAGGATTTTATCGCAACAAAAATCTCTTAAAATATTTCCAAGGCTCTGAAACCCAAGAGTTTGAAGAAAAAATTCTGTATCTTCACTATTCAAAAACTTTAATTATGTACAATAAAAAATCGGTTTTCGAGGCAATCTTCACATTTTAGCACAGGGGGACCAGGCGTATCCCCTAATGAGTACCATGTGTAATTCGAGATCCGATGACCTCATCCTTGTAATGTGAGATCTTTGTTCTCATTGGTTGCGGTTTGAACTCGCGCTTTTTTCAAATTCCGCGTCTTGTAACGGGCAGGTCGACCGCAATGATGACGTAGCCCGATCTCGAATTACACTTTGTTTCCATAATCCGGATCACAGGGAAGCAAAGAAACGCAAACTAGAGTACTCATTAGGGAATACGCCTGGACTCCCTGTGATTTTAGTATCCGCATCTCCATTACCAAATTTAAAAATTACCTTCTTGAAACAAGACAACAAAATCGTACCTTCAAGATATTGCATTTCCCATCAGCATAATTCAAAACAGTGACATTTCCTCGTGGTTCTCTTCTCTCTAAATCCTTCCCATCGTTGCTAAATAACCAGAGCTCAGATCCAATGACAGTTTTTGTGTCAGGACAGTCTACTACTGTGTTTGTTCTTCCTTTGAAAGCTGTGAGTGCGCATTGTAGTCGAAAAGTATCCTCGCATTCTACAACAAAAAGTATTATCAACATTATAAGCGGGGATGGCTCAATGGTAGCGCGCTTGACTACCAACCTGAGGGTTGGTGGTTCGAGTCCTCGCCCTGTCGAACCTGCTACGTAGAGTGAGAAGAGTCGCCAACTCTCTGTAATTCCAGGCTAAAGGAATCGCGAGGTGTGGTCACATCGAGAGGAAGGACCAGGACACTGCTCGATAAGCTTAGCTTCTCAGTGTCCTAAAACTACCTTCGGATGCTAGGTAGCAATATATATAAAAAAATAAAAATAAAAAAAAAACTTATCAAATTAGTTAAAACATCTATCTGCTACTAAATCTTAGGGTCTCATCACTGACAAGCATGAATTTCTACGGTGTACTCAAATACGTATTGAAAGCCTCCGTTCTATTTCGGATTTTGGGATACAGCATTTTTATAAAATCGCTTGTAATTTGAGAACGATACCACTGACTTTGACGAACTAAATCCTTTATCTAAGTTGATATTTTAGCTACATAGGCGGTCAATGATCTCATAGAAACAGAAACATTGAAAATGGTCTATAGATCCATAAACCATGAAGCTCCTGAGTATCTTACAAGTCTGTTCCGAAGGTTACCTGAAACCAGCGTTAGACAGCTTCGTAATAAAAACATTGACCTTTATGTTCCGTTTCTAAAAACTGCAAGTGGCCAAAAATGCTTCTCGTATAGAGGAGCAAATCTGTGGAACGATCAAAATACAGAAATTAAAACAGCCACTTCAAAACGTCCTTGAAAAATGCCAGATCCTGAACATTCTCAAGCTTTTCCTTTTACTTTGATACATGCTTATTATACTTGGATTTTATATCAGAATATTGTAAATTTTTAGTTTTTCTTTATTTAACAGGGCAGTTTGTAAAGCAATTATGTATTTAGTTTAATACTTACCCTGTATAAAATTATAAAATGAAATGACATGAAAATAGGCATTGTCAGTTTGTAGGAATCTGATAAATGGTTTGAAAGTTACAGGACTTTAAACGTCTAAACATCGCCAAAATTTCAGACATTTACGCCACAAAAATGTTTCTATAACATGAGTTTTGAGACAGATTATTCTCATTGGCAAGGTGCATAATTCAGAACGCAATTTACAAGATAGCCAACTCACCTAGATCGTCGAAAAGCCTTGAGAACTCGGTTAACTTGGCATAAGCGTGAATATCCGCAGAAGAAGGTCTGTCGTCGGGATCATGCTCCCAGCATTTGTATAACAGAGATAAAATTGGGATTGGAACTCGCTTATCCTGAAAGAAATGAGAACAGGTATTGACAATAAATCCGGCTACACATGAAGTAGGTCTTACTTGGAGGGGCACAGCTTTCAGAAGAGCATTTTTTTAAACTGGGGGGGGGTCTTTTAAGCCTTAAACAAGGCTGAGAAAAGGGCACCGGTTTAATCCGGTACTTTTGAAAAAATAGACCGGCATAATGCGGAATAAAGGGGCACATTAGCCATGTACGAAGAACGCTGGTACAGCACAGCCTAAAACAGCTTAGGAAAGTGTAGTGATGACGTGCATTAAGGACACAACTCCACTCCTATATGTACTCGTTTTCCTTCGTACATAAAAATGGAGCGGCATAATACTCCCTGCTCCCTTAGTAAATCTATAACTACGATGGACAAATCAAACACTAAAAAATGACGTACGCACTTTGCACAGATTGCGGCATGTGGCAGGATGTTGGTGTACGAAAACTCCAGCAAGTTGAGGCCATTTTGAACTTGCGGGAGTTTTCTTACATAAACGTCCTGCCACAAAATCACTTCAAAGTCGGGTTTAAAGAGCTTGGAAAGCAAACTGTTAATACAAAGAATGATGTTTCCCCGACCTACTAATAAAAAATTGCATTCATTCAAGCAATAATCTTCCTCTGTACAAACAAAATTAATTAATTTGATTGATGCGTACGGATCCACTCTGCGAGGGCCTAAAGGGGGCCCACTTTTTCAATTGTTTGTTTTTTGTTTGTCATCTTATTTTAATTCAATCTTATTCTAGCTTCTAATAGAAACTAATCTAAATCGAATATTTAAGCTACTAACAATATATATAATCTGCATATTTCTGGTGCTAACTACAAACATTACAGTTGCAAGTTGGCCCATCCCATTGTTTTATAAGTCTCTTAAACGTTTGAATGTTTTCGGCTAATTTGATCTCTTTGGGCAAAGCATTCCAAATTTGTGGTTCTAGCGATAGGAGACTCTTTGAACCGAAAGTAACTTGGTTTGGTCTATGATGAATTAATTCATTTGGGTTCCTAGCTGACCTTGTTGTTTGTTTCAGTTTGAAAATATCCTGCATGAAAGGCGGATTTAGTTTTGAGACAGTTTTATAAATTTCAATGTAAAGAGTTCTGAGACGGCTGATTCTCATAGTAATGTTATGAGTCCCTATTGACCCGGAGAGACATCAAAAACTCAAAGAACGCAGGGAAACAAGGGACGAAAGGTCATAAGTCTACAAAGCAACCAGGCAAACACCTATGAAGCTTGGAAAACTTCCAATCATGCACGTCCCTCTGCGTTTTCATTCCTACAGCAACACACTTGTTTCCCCGTATCTAGGCATGTGACGCAAGCACGCTCTCACCTATAGGACACATGCTTTCGTGATAAGAATTCGCGTAAGTCTTCGTAAGAATTTGTTCATACCTGAGACTTGAGTCTAGGCCGTTTTCTGTCCGCCATAAGTTGGTCCGCCTGTGAGCAATTTTCCTGGAAAGGCAACTCTTGTGAAATCAGCTCATAGATGAAGGATCCAAATGAGAACGAATCGACCTAAGGAGAAATACAATGAACAAATATCAAGTTGAAGAAATCTGAACAAGAAAACAAATAAGGAGTTGTGGCGCAGTAGTGTAATCCTCTGACTTTGCAGCCAAAACAATCCAGCGGGAAGGGGTTAGAGCCCTACCAACACTAATTGTGCGTATGATAAGGGGTCGTGGATTCGATTAAGTCTTCCCTACTTCTGCGATTCCAGCGCTTAGCGCTAAAAACCGCAACTTCGCCTTCATTAACTACACAACTACAACGATATGGATAAATTCCCATCTTTGACATCTCATTGCGTCTGTCAAAAATCATGTTGTCAGTGTATGTAACCTATACTTACTACACACGTCTCAATTTTAACCCCCACTCCAGACCTGACCCGACTAATTACAAACTTTTTACATTTACCATCTACAGGGTTGCTAACAGTTTTGACTGAGTTCAATTAAAATAGAAGCGATGCCTGGGATGGAAGTTATAAGTCTAATTCTAGCCCTACAAAAACCCTGAAACCAGAATTGCAACAATTTTTTTATTTCAAAAGCTGAAATATGACAGTGAGAAACGAAATTTCAGAAATTCGACTTGAATGTAAACGTGTTGATTCAACGAAATTTTTGCGAAAATACACTTTATACTGGGAACCTGAAGCGTTCGTTTAAATTAGTAAATATTTGAAAGCAAAGAATTGTACTTGCTGGGTCGAAACGGTGATTTTGCAGTTTTTGATAGGCAATATCACACAGACTTTCATCTCTTTTTTCAAAAATGAAAACTTTATTTTGAAAATAAATCCTAACACTTCACCGAGGAACAAACCAAACATTCATATCTTTTACGATTGCTCGGATATAAGTGGATTTTTAA
>REGM01000114.1:965910-989750 GCA_004194415.1 Aurelia aurita | reverse complement strand
CCTGTGGAACACGCTAGATGATGAACTAAAGAGAGATGATACCCTCAGAAGTTTTAAAAGGGGGATCGCAGAATGGGATGGCAAAGGATGTAAATGTTTAATTTGTAAATAATTTTGTTATATTGTAAATAGTTTGTTTAAATTAGTTATTAGTAACTATGTATCTACCAACTGTAAATAATGTTATGATGAATGATACCCGCGACTGCATGAAGACCTAATGTGAACCAGGCTTATGGGTAGGGCGTTGCATTGACAATGACTTCGAAACAAAGATATGTTGATGCTGACTGACAAATCATGATCTACCTATGACAGTGCTAATTATCTAAACAATACGTTACCTTTTTCGTATAACTTTCCTTCCCACGATATTTGATGATTTCTGGTGCAATGAATCCTGGGGTACCCAGGTGCCCTTTCACGCCAGTGATTGCAACGGCACGGCTTATTCCATAGTCAGCTAACTTCAGGAAAATACTTGATGAATTAGTTGCCCCGGGTTCGGGGAAGGACCAGACTAGGATATTCTCTGATTTCAAATCTCGGTAAATGATGCTCTGGTCGTGAAGATATTCCAAAGCACATGCGGCCTAAAATTATGAAGAAAATTACAACATAATAATAAAGGGTTAACTTGCAACTTTCAGGAAATCTTGAAAATTAATTTTTGGTGCATGTGTGCCAAATTTATTAAGAGATACTGCAAAGTCAATATGTAGCTTTTGGCTTGTGGGAATTTCTGCTTTTGAGAGCCTCCCAGTTTTGATGCTTGCTCTCAAACTGCTAGAATCGATGATAAAGAAATTGAACTTTAACCACTCCAACCATTCAGTTTGCTTAATTATTGTTTGTGATAAAGCTCTTCTATCATTTAAAGGACAATGCCGGGGTTGGCATGATTGATGATAAAATGAAAGATAATACTATTATGAATGGTGTATCGTACTTTTTTCCCAACTTATTTTGTCTTTCTCTCTGCGAAATTATGTTTTACAATCTGCGACAAATACATAGTGACGTCATTAAGCACACGTTCAGAGCGTTCTGGCGTCACATTCAACGCGAGAATGAGGCTGCCCTATTGTTTTCTCGCCTCTGAATTGTGACTAGCCTCCTTATCGAGTACTCGTGGAGAAAATGGAGACCAATGGCGGCGACATTTGGCCTAAATTAACAAGATTTTTATTGAGTTGACAGCCGAAACACAAGTCTACATTTTTGAAAAAAGTTTTAAAATTTGATTCAGGAGATGGTAAGCTGTTTTTTAACATTAATCTTACAAACCCCGGAATTGTCCTTTAAGATTCAAAATTTCAACACATTAAATCGCAACATATGGCTTTCTGGTAGAAATCACCACGTTTTGTGCAATACTGTAGCTCAAATTATGGTTTTTGAAACGACGATTTTATGATTTCTTTCCCTGAAGAATAAAACAAAAATCATCCCAGAAATTAATTCGATCTTTGGTATAAACTAAAAGGCGCCTACCCATAAGGGCTATTGGTGGTCCGGGTTTACGGTCGCCGGTTGCTTTGGCTTGGCATGTCGATCGGGGGGTGGCTGGCGCTGGTGTTACAGAGTCTGCCCTTGCCCAAAATTTGTAATTTGCTTTCTCTTTGTAAATATTTCTTTCAATATAAATTATCAATTATTTTAATTAGGTTTTAACATTATGGTTTTTGTTGTAATTAGGTTTGGACTATTTTTATTTTAGATTTTATTGTAACTGTTTTTAATGGAGGGCCCATTGAAAATCAGCCTTTGCTGAAGAGCAACCCTCCCTAAATGAATCAAATATCAAATATCAAATATCAAACCACAGAAAGACATTTTTATGATTAGTTTTATTACTGATTAATTTTTGGTGATTTTTGAAAAACTTTCATTTCTTATTGCGTCACCCGGTAGATTTTGAAGGATAGGCCTACTGTACATAAAACTGAATGAGTAGATGAACTATGGCCGTGTGAAACTTACTTGTATGATACAAACTTGCATAGAGTATGGATCCAATTTTCTTCCAGCCTTTTTGTAGTCAGATAACACGACGTCCAGACTACCTTTTGGGGCAAATTCGATCAACAGGCACATTGGTGACAATGCAACGCCAATCAAACGTAGGATGTGGCTGTGATTGACGGGAACCAAAATAGACAATTCTTGCCGCACTGTCCTGTAAAAAAAGAAATAATTCTAAATTTGTTTTCAGATCAACGACTAACGATCAAATATACAAATTCAACGAAGTTTTAAACCTATCTGACCTGGGGGGGGCGGATTCCGCCCCCCCCCTAGTACATTTTTGTTTGCACATGTTTCCATGTATACAGAAGGACTCTGAAATTTAGTAAGTTTAACTTTATATCATAGAGCAATAAAATTATAACAATTTGAACATTCTATTTTTAGCCTGGTCTCCATGGTAACAAACTATTCATGCCACACTCTGTGAAAAACCGACTTTGTATCTCTCTTGATCTTGTTTAATTGGTCCAATTAAGTCTAAATTATGATTTTGTATATGTTTTTGATCTATAACTTTCATTTCTTTATGAAAAGTCAAGTTTCATGACCTTTTAGCACACTTTCATTTATATGACTTCATATTGCTGTCATATGACATCACAATGATAATCGTGCTCCAGCAACAACAACAACATCGCTAATTGAATTATTCTTTCAAATTTCTATTGTTTATATAATGAACTACCTTTGTGCCAAATTTGGTTTCCATAACTCGTACAACAAGAGAGATAAGCAGGGGGGGGCGGAATCCGCCCCCCCAGGCATTGAGTGTTTCAAAACACCCAGGTCAGATAGGGTTAAACCCCAACCATATCCCAACCATATGAAAACTGACATTTAAATTGATTTAGTTTAGTAAATGGAAAGTCAATGTCCAGGTTGTAAATTATAGCTTATTTAGAACTTTTACCTAATATTTTGCGGCATAAACATATTGTCATTCTTTTGCGTTGACCTGCTCTCGAATCATAAAAAATGCGCTTTCAGGAGGGAACGAAAAAAATGGCGGTTCGAAGGACTGGCTGCAGCGAAGCTAGCAATTTCGACCAGTATTTGAGAGCAGGTCAACGCAAAAGAATGACAACCATAGTTTTAACATTAGTTGATATAAAGAATACTTTAAAGCCAACAAAGGACTGCAAGGTATGTTAATTAATGAGCTTTAGACCTACATTTCTATCTTCCCACTGTTCTTGATTAGAGAGAGGGGTTTAAAAAGAGGAGGGCTAAATAGAACTTTTACTGTACACACAAGTTTGATGGATAGGAATAGATAATAACGCTAAAGATGGCGCCCACGCAAAGCATGCTGGCAAAAAGCTCCCTGACGACCACCTAACAACATAAAAAACTCTGGTCTGCCGTTTCGACTAGCTAGCTGTGGTAAAGTTCCGAACGAGTCATCAATGTAAACAAATAAGACAATTTTGTAATTCGAACGCGAATCTTCAATTCGAATCAAAACTTTATTTTTTGCTTTGGAAAGGTTTCCTTTCGAAGCATGTTGCATTCTAATTCAAGGTCGATTCGAATTCAAGCTAGCTAGTCGAAACGGCAGACCGAAATGTTTACGTCGTTAAGTGGTCGTCAGGGAGCTATTTACCAGCATGCTTTGCAGCGAAACAAAAGAGAGTCTTTGGAGTCGCCATCTTTAGCGTTATTGTCTATAGACCTTTTCACAGAGGTCTGGGACGGCGCGCTACTTTTCTGGAAGATGGCGGATGTAGGGAATCCTCTTCGCGATGCAATCACTGAACTGGAGCTGAGAGCTGAAGTGGGAGAAGCTGTGCACGAAATTTCGCATTTAAATCCAGCTAAATGGTTCACAGAAGACCAGAAAGGCTTAAAACATGAAAACAGATAGCCACCTATCACATTAAGGTGGTATTTAGCATACTTTACAAGAAAAGTTTATTTCTTCGACCTTGGTGAATTTGGATTGTATGATGATTATTTGCCAATTATAGATTTGCCAAACACAACATTACTTACGAGTAAACACCACCGAGATAAAGAGTCAGGGCCTCTTCCTTCATTTTCTTGTTTTTCTCCGCATCTTGTACGGCTTCTTTCTTCCTAGTTCCGCCCGCATCTGTGTTCCCTGGCACTTTAATCGCAACGTCCATTGTTTCATCATTCCGTGTTAGGGATCCTTTGAATACAGCACCGTATGAACCGGCAGCTATGAACTTGCCACGTTCTATTTGGTCGGACTCGTAAACATAACCTTCCGGGAGATCTTCGAATACCTACGAGAGAAATGTTACCCTTAAAGTGTATGTTTCAACCAGCATGCTTTGCACGTGTCATCTCTTTGCTGTCGCCATTTTTATGGGCCATGAAAATGGCGAAAAAAAGGCCGGCACGCGCAAAGCATGCTGGTTGAAACAGACACTGTAATACGTTTGAAGCTATATCTTCATTCCATTAACCCTATTAAAAAAACGCCCCCTTCCAAACCTTTTTAGTGGCTCTTAAAAGATGATACGGCCCCCTGAAAAGCAGTTCTGGTGGACTGACGGGGCTACCGTAGCCTGCGTGCAGCCACGAACTCCTGAGGAGGAGTTGAGGCTGCGCGTAGGCTAGAACTACCGTGCCTAAATAAGCAAAAATGAATCCAATGAATGAATAATGGCTGTAACGCTGAATTTTTTTTACTTTTATGGACATTTAAAGGGTCTGTTTCAACCAGCATGCCTTGCACGTGTCATCCCTTGGTTGGCCTTTGTTGTCGCCATTTTCATGGCCCATGAAAATGACGACAAACAAAAATATGACACGTGCAAAGCATGCTGGTTGAAACAGACCCTTTAAGTGGCAATCAAAAAATAAAAGTTTCAATGCCCATTGTTCAACCACGTGACCACCAGATGCCTGATTTTTTAAATTTGATGCACTGTGTGTACATATCGAAAAACAAAACATTGTAAATATTGGAAAAATTGCAAGTATTGTACAAATCTGTATTTGTTGCTAAATATTCTGAATTGTATTTTTTTTTTTTTCTTAAACAGTTTTACTTTGTTAGATAGTAGGCTTGAATTAGCTTTTTATTTTATAGATATTTATATGTATGCCTACTTTAAATAAATCGATAATACTAATATTAATAATAATAATAATAATGCCCTTATTTGGAGAGAGGCTACAAAGGTAATCTTTAACATGGCTCAAATTTCTTCCACTGTTCTTTAATCTCGCCCCTCCCCCATCGGTAAAAAAATAGATAAAAATTTACCCGGTTAAAACAGGATTAAGGAAGACCTGGTCAGTCGATCATCGCCAAGAAATTGAAAAAGAATTGGCAAAGATTTATCAATGGTTACCTTAAAGGGGATCCGTCTCCAAATTTCCGTCGAAACGATGATTTTGCAGTGTTTTGACAGGATCTATCGCACAGACTTCTCATCTTATTTTCAAAAATGAAAGCCTTATTTTGAAGATAGATTCTTGTGCTCCACAGAGGAGCAAACCAAACATTAATATCTTTTACGATTGCTCGGATATAAGTGGATTTTTAACGGTCACTTTTTGGTGGCTTGGGTGAATCCACCAAACAAACTGCAGAAAAAAATGAGCACTTGCCTGAAACCATGGTGTTTACAGATTTGTTTACAGTTTGGCGACGGAGGCCCTTTAATATCCTTTATTTTCGATACCCACACAGCGCACCAATGATAAAATGACAGGTTTAAAAAAAGTAAACACAGGGTGAATAAAAAGTTACTTGAAAAATTATTAAGCAAAATTTTTTTTAAAACATCAAAATTTCTTCGATTTACCGTGCCTTTCCAAATTCTGGGTGCGTTATTTCGCTACAAATTAGGAATTTGCCAAAGATAAGATTCCTGGATTTTCCAGTAATCCGAAACTTACTGTTCGATTTTGTCTAAATTTTGAAAGCAAGAATTTTCTTCGGTGGCTAGCTTCAGAGTCAGGAAAACATTACGGTCACACGGTCGGTGACCGCTTATGCTACGCCCTAAACATACCCATCTATTCAAATATGAGGAAAGCTCCATCTAAAAGATATTTTTGGCTGGAGGAAGGTTAAGCATTTTTTTGGACTCTGGCTAGCTTTGATCCGAAGTGCATTTTCATTTTTAGTACAAATTCACAAAATTAAAACCAATTGACATACCAAATCTGGAAAAATCTTTTTAAATTCAACATTCCCATGAATAGCACATCGAAGATCTTTATTTGCATCTAATCTTTTCATTGCTGCCACAATTTCAAATCCATTAATACAACGCATGGCATTCTCTTGCATGCCTGGATCGTTCGACGCTGATTCTCTCCCGTTTTCTTGTTGGCTGGTTTCCTCACCTTCTTGACTGCTCCTAGCTCCTGTTTCACTTCCTACACTGGCATCCCCTTGGCTTTCTGTAGCCTGGTCACTACTGGCACTTTCTGCTCCCGTAGCCCCTTGTGGACCAGTATCCTGTTCCGATTGATTTCTTGACTCAGAGCCACCGCTCCTCTCCGACCATCTCTGCCCAACGACGACTCACTGGCATTACTCTCACTCCTATCAGAACCTCGAGGGTTTTCTAAATTCTCTTCTCCCTCCGTTTGCCGCACTTCTTTAGCCTCGACCCCCATTTCACTCCCTGTATCTTTACTGTCCCTTGGAGATTTTTTCTTGCTCTGCTTCCTTTTCCCCTCCTCCTTTTCCTTCTGCGATCCACGTCCCCCTTCGCCTGACGCTCTTTTCCCATTCTGAGTTTCCTTCTGCGATCCACGTCCCCCTTCGCCTGACGCTCTCTTCCCATTCTGATTTTCCTTCTGTGAGCCACTTCCCCCCTTCCTTGACCCCTTGGTGCCCCTTCTTGCCCCCTCCATGCCACTTGGCTGTTCCGTTCCATTTGAGGCAGCAGCAGTAGCCTCCTGATTCGATGCACTCTGGTTTTCCTCTTCAAAAACCTCGTCTAAAACGTCTTGTCGAGTACTTGCTAACTTGTCTTTCAAGCAGCCGGGACACAAACCGATTCGCCTCATTGACTTTTCACAATGGAGCACTGGTGATTCGAAGTTTGGGAACCACTCTGTGAAGAGGTTGTCAAAGTGCTCCACCGTAAGGGCAAGTAGTTCACATGCAGTCTGTGGCTGATCCTCCTTCACAGTGACTACTCTGAAACCAACTTCGTCTGCAAATAAACAGTAGTTTAAAAACATTTTGGCATGCAAGAAACGTTTTCCGTCTCTAGTGTGAACGAAGCTTAAAAAAAATCAAAAATTATGATCAAATTTCATTCAGTTTTCAGCTTTGAAGTGATGAAAATTGCAGTCTATAGTTCTTTTTAACTCTTGAGGGAGATGAAATGTTTTGATCGAGTGCTTAGGCACTCTTTCAAGCATTTTCGCATCTAAGAATTTTCGTAAAGTCCAATTTACCTATGTTTCCAATGCTTAAAAGATACAATAAAAATCACAAAAACATTTCAATCTTTCGGCTATCAAGCAGAATTCATTTCATTTTAATTCATCCAATTCTCTTAGTACTACAGGGTGTTCCAAAAAAATTGTTTGATGTTTGATCAAATATTGAAAAATAATGATAAAATGAACATGCTTCACGTTAAGATACCCTTATTACTAAGATCTTAAATTAATTTTCGACACCAGAATCTTGCAAATCCGCTGAATATTCACGGAGCTACATGGAGCCCGTTCATTATATGGTTATTTTTCAATATTTAGTCAAACGTCGAACAATTTTGTTGAGACACCCTGTATAAATTTTCAAATGTCTGAACTATTATTGGCACACACGGTCTATGCGGGGTAATGAGGTAGCCTTGAAGGAGCTCTACAGGGTGAGTCAAAAAAGCTGAACGTTTTAAAGCCTGTAGTTTGCTACTTATCCATCGGATTCCATAAAACTGGTTACCATTGTGTGGGTAGCCTGTCAACTTAGATAACAAAATTTAGTTGGTTTAAATCGGTTGTCTTGTTCCCAAGATATGAGCGATTTGATAAAATTGTTCAATCTCAGAATCCTTCAAAACAGGCCGAAAATCCTTGATCAAATTTGTTAAAAATTCAGCATGACGATACTGAAAAATATCTGTAAAGCTGCTAAAAGAAATTCCCAAGTGAAAAGAATAGTAGGGCTGTCTCTGTATCTACACAACTGGTTGTCCAGGCAATAAGTTAGCCCGATTAAGTTTCCTTTTCATCGCTGTGGAGCTTCAATGTTGGAAAATTTGATCCAGAAGTTTAAGCCCGTTTTGAAGGATTCTGAGATAAAGCACTTTCGTAAAATAAAATCGTAAAATCGTATGCAAATCAAGCAAAATATAACCAATTTCAACCAACTAAATTTTATCAGCTAAGTTGACATGTTATCCACACAAAGATAATCAGCCGAGGGGTCACTTCCATATATACTGGTACGGGATGTGCCATTTTTTGGGGTGCCTTTTTTCAGGCAGAAAATAAATTTTAGGGTGTCAATTTTGGTAAGATCATAAGAAACCATAAATTTTGGGGTATCATTTTTGGTATGATCATAAATTTTAGGGCATCATGTTAAAAAATAATTCTTTGGGGTAAACTTGTGGGATTTTTGACCCATAATATTAAATTTTAGGGCATGCATTTTGCATATCCTGTAAATTTTGGGGTATGGTTTTTGGAAAATCTATCAATTTTAGGGTGTGATTTCACATGTCAAAATGGCAAACCCCCATCATCTCCCTATTGAAGTTACCCCGGGGAGTAGATAGCAAACTACAGGTTTGCAAACGCTTTAATTTTTTTTTTATTCACCCGGTAGATGAACTGAGATACGCATGAAAGAGACCGGGTAATAATGATCATTATCATCATCATGATTAGATCTATCACATACCATCTGGATTTCTTTTTACTTCAATAACAAGACGAACAGCAGGGACCAGTATTTCAAGGATCGGAGTTCTTCCACATTTGTATGTGATATCACCAACGAAAACCTCATCGCTTGCATTTCCTATAGATAAATCAGATCCCATCAACATGATGAATCAGCTATCGCTAGCTTAAACCACAGGGTAAGTAGACTCAATACATGTCGTAGTTTCGCACTTTTGACTGAACTAATATCGCTACAACTACAGCAATTGCAGCGGCGACAACAGCAATTCAATTCAATGAGCGTAAGTTGAGGGTCTTATGCAGTGATGCTGCAGGGTACGCATAGGTTCCAAATCTTTCAAAAGGTGGTGTAAAATTCGCTTACTTTGAAGTGATTGGCCTGAAAGGAACTTGAGGTACTTTGCTGTAATTCTACCACAAGATTTGTCTATATCTTCATTATTTTCAGAATTATAACGTCTTCCATGTTTCAACCAGTTTTGAGGTCGTGGCGTCATTAAATTGCTAAATCATAAACCAGAAAAATGACAGATCTCTGCTTGCCATCACATTATAGAACTTCATAAATTATGGTTTTCTTGAAGATTGTATCGTTTTTCATCTACTATTATAGGTTTTACGATGATTTCAATTTTTTCAAAACTTGCCATTAATTATTTCAATAAAAAGAAAAAGCCGCCAAAAGAGGTTCGGTATTCTTGTATTGTATTGTATTGTATTGTATTGTATTGTATTGTATTGTATTGTATTGTATTGTATTGTATTGCTTGGAAGGTATTTGAGTAATGTCTGGTGTGTGTTACGGCCTCCTAGAACTTTGTTGTGAAATATTCACAAGCGCTCTAAATATTCGGTATTCCCTGCATTGTATTACTTGGTTCTTGAGAGATGCCTAGACTACTCTCCTCCGTGAGGTTTCTTTATTTGTTCCGCAGCTCCATGGTCCGTGATTCAATGGTCCGCTCGCGAAGGAGAGTATGCCTAGACAGTGTTACGGCTTCTTGAAAGTTCACTGTGAAATATTCATAAGGGCACATGATATAAACATCAAGAATGATACGAAGTCTATCAGAAACCCTTAAGAAACTCTAAGTACTCAAATAATGAGAATTTTAACACGCTCTCAGTACTGGATCAAAATTCTTAGTTTCTTATAAAAAAGGCCTGCATTGCAATCCAACAAACCTTCTCACTTCACCCTTAATTAGATTGATTACCAAAGTCCTTTGCATCCCTGCGGTAAAACCTTGCTTAAAGGAACTCATAATTAAACAGTAAAAAAGATGGTTCCACCACGGCCCATTCTTAGCCATCGACCCGCAGAAACGAAATGCAGAAAAAATCCCATTCGGCACACAGTTAATGACGAAAATTCAGCATATGCAAAAAGTGTAAAATACAAGCTGCAGCGCGCTGTTGATTGAAGCTTAAATCAGAATGGAATTCGTAAAATCTTGCGAGCTGATTGCCGCCACAAGTTCTTGTGGTGAGGGCCTAAATAGGGTCAAATTTTTCCGAGTAATAGTATGAGTCTCTGCTGACCGAAACGATATCATCCAAGTCGAAGAGCACAGGGAAACAAGGGACTCAAGTTGTAAGTCTAACTCCTGATCACATTTTCAACTATATATTCCCATAATCTAGAAGCTTTGGCGGGCACTTTAGGACAGAGAAATTTAATCAAGCCTACCATCATGGCCATAGAAAAGTTCGTGTGTGCTAAGCTGGCACACACGAAGCAACTTCACACCAAAGCAGGATAACTCGACTCCAGTTCTCCAGCATGCCCACTCGGGAGGAGCAGCTCGTACAAGACTCTCTTTAAACTGTTTCTTATCCTCAGCAGCCTCGTTTTCGATGTGGATGAACTCTGAGCAGGCTGTCACTGTCTTGCTAATCCGGTTGTCTGCAATAAGCCTGTGAAGAGAGAAAGAAATTGGCATCAAATCTGTAAAAGAATTGGAAAAATGGTTAATGTATCTTTCGTTTGATTTAATGGCTTGAAAGGAACTCTAGGTACTTTTATGTTCAGAATTACAGCATTTTTCCCTGTAAGAAGCTTTGAGAACTCAAATATTGAGAATACAAACAAAATTCGGTACTGGGTAGGATTTTTAGTTTCTTATAAAACACTGTACGTGTAGAAATTTCAAATGAAGAAGGGTGCGAAAGACGTAACCTCCCGAACAATTCATCCCATGTTGTTTATGATTGCGTAAAACGATCCATCGGGCGGGGGAAGAAAGGGTTATAGACCCCGTGAACAGGAGAACGGATCCATTTGGACCTGATCCCAAATTGGTACGGATAGGCCTTGTGTGCACATGGGAACGAGAGGATCCGATCCATTTGGATCTGCTATCCGGGCTAGTTTGGCTACGCTAAAAAGCGTTCCCGTTTGGATGCGATCCAATTTGGCTCCCGAGTGCACGCAAAGGTCGGGATCCAAATGGGTTTTGCTATTGTGTCTGGTTGGCGCCAAATCTTAACAGGAATCCTGCGCATGTCTCAACGAAGTGGATCTGATTGGATCCGATCCCATGCGAATGCAGCACTTTTTGGGATCGGTTCTCTTGTGCACAGGGTCAAAATTTCAGATCAGATCCAAAAAAGAAGTGCCAAATGGATTATAGATCAGTTGTATATGAAGGTATTGATAAATAAATCCAATATATAGCCTTGCATATAACGATTTAAATAGATTAATTACCTTGTGATCAACCTTGCCCAAAACCCACTGGGTACATAAGCCATGCGGTACTGCCTGCGGAATACTTTCTGTTTGAGATATGTCTGCACATTCATCGCATTCCTCAAGTCGGCGCATACTCTGCTAGAAATTGAGGGGCAGTCTGTTTGCCTCTCTGGTAGCAGAGAAGGAACGAGGAGGTAGTGTTTGGAGATTTGCAAAGCAACTTCAAATTTATTCATCAATTCGATATATTTCATGACGTGAGCAGAAGAGAAACGTTGGCCTCTGAAAATCTGGTTGCGTAAATCATCAACTTTCAGGACACCTACGAATAAAAGTATGTTTTGGTCAAATCACTTTATCAGTACAGCTTTCCTAATAGAATGGCTCAAGATTAAGATTGAAATTAAGAATTATATCTACCTATATTTTTTGTTCCATCTTCAACGTTGGTTCAGAAAAAAATTGGGAAGGAGTTTGACATAATAAATAAGTATCTACTAGATTGTTTAAAAGCCAGACGTTTACGCTCGCGGAAATGGAAATCCTTCAATTCAATTCAATTCAATTCAATTCAATTCAATTCAATAATACTTTACGATAATATTNGTTGGCCTCTGAAAATCTGGTTGCGCAAATCATCAACTTTCAGGACACCTACGAATAAAAGTATGTTTTGGTCAAATCACTTTATCAGTACAGCTTTCTAAATAGAATGGCTCAAGAGTAAGATTGAAATTAGGAATTATATCTACCCAACCTCGTCCCCAGGGCCTTTTGTCATATTTGGAATATTTGTCATATATCCAAATATGACAAAAGGCCCTGGGGACGAGGTTGATATCTACCTATATTTTTTGTTCCATCTTCAACGTTGGTTCAGAAAAAAATTGGGAAGGAGTTTGACATAATAAATAAGTATCTACTAGATTGTTTAAAAGCCAGACGTTTACGCTCGTGGAAATGGAAATCCTTCAATTCAATTCAATTCAATTCAATTCAACTCAATAATACTTTACGATAATATTAAAAATCTACAAAATTAAAATGCTATAGAAAACTAAAGTAACCTAATAACAATTCAATTCATAAAATACTAAACAAAAACCCAATAATCTAAAATATAAATTTCGAATGAAAGAAAGTCCAAATGGCAAACACCTATTTACATCTAAACAACACCTATAATACTGATGCAAGGCAATAAGCAGATAAACCCCCCCACCACTGCGCAGACGGACAGCCTAAGTCCCCCAGCCCAATGTGCCGCACCAACGACAACACAGGCCAGCAGCCATGCCCTGCAGCCAACAGGATTGCCCGTCCACCAACCCCCAAAATCCGTCCCACAGCACCATCAACTTTAGGTGGTAGGTAGGCCTAGTGGTTAGCGCTCTCACCTCCTGTGAGGAAGATTGGGAGTTGGAGCCCTTAGCTGGCCGCCTGGGGTAGTACCACCAAAACATTATGTATGCTTCTCTCCTCGGAGAACAGCTTAAAGTCCTTGGGATGAGTTGCCAGTATGGGTGGTCTGGTCGGCTTTGGCAATGAACTCCTTGTGGGTTCTTCGACCAGATGATTTACTAAAGAAACCAACACCTCCACTCAACAGGAGACCAGGAGCCCCATCGCACAGACCCCCTGTTTGAAGTCAAAGGATAATCTATACAACACAACCCCCCAATCCCCTACTGAACAAAAAGCGCAACCTGCGCATTTACAGCATCTCTTGTACTAATATCGGATTTTCTTTCTCAAAACTGAGTTATAAATTCAATAAAGTTGTTGAGATTCGACTTACCATTTCTGATAAATGGGTTTACATCTCGAATTGTTATGACGTTTGCAAGCATGTCACACAACCACTGCGGATCCACAAAATATTGATCCTCCAACGCAGGGCCATCAAAATGAAGCATGATACCTATAACAAAGTGATGCCAATGAGTAACATAAAAGAGGGCGTGCGTGGCAGGGAGACAGTCTCCCTGTAGTTTTTGTCAAGCCCCTAACTTCCTTGTAAATTCACCCACCTACATTAAAAGGGAAAATGCTGACCCATGCAGTGCTGAAGGGAATATATAGCACAAATATACACAATGTGAGATGATACGTATTCAAGATGTGTTGTAAAGTTTTTCAAATTGCGATTAATTTCAAAGATAATAAATAAACTTTTCAGCATATGATAACCATACTGGCAAAATTACAATTGCATTACGGTCCTTGTGAAGGAGAACATGATTGAAAAATCTACTTGCCACAATCATGCAAGAATTTGACAGCATTCTCAAGTTCATCATCCACAAGCTCTCTGAAACCATTTGCCTTGATTTCTTCTTGAACGCTCTTTCTAAAAACAATACAGGGTGCGTCAAAAAGTGTATAGACGCTTGAAACCCTGTAGCTCTCAAACCATTTATCAGATCTCTATATAACGCTTCATCTCAACATCCTTCAAAACAGGCCTAAAATCCTTGATCAAATTTGCTAGCAATTTAGCCCAACAGCTATCATAATAAAATTTCATCTGCCTACCTTGTCGCTCAGGCGTTTACTAGGAATCCCTAGGAAAATAAAGAGGCTGCTAAATGAATGCACAAACTTGGAACTATCACGAGGCTTGATTGCTAGCAAATCTGATCAAGGATTTTAGGCCAATTTTGAAGGATTTTAAGATGAAGCATTTTTATAAAAAAAACTTGTAATTTGAGAACGATACGACCGATTTTCACAAATTAAATTTTCTTATCTAAGTTGATATGTTAGCTACACAGGTACTATCAGTTTATTAAATCTAAAAAATGGTTTTCGAGAGTTGCAGGCTTTCAAACAGCTATACATTTTTTTACTCACCCGCACCCGGTAGGATTGAAAATTTGATTCACGCAAAGACGGGTTGTGACAGGTTTTCAGGTTTTGGAGACAGGTTTTCAAGATTAGTACCATGATATTAATATCTAAACCTTTTACGATATTTGGCACGCCCAGAACATTTCACGGTTCACATAAAAAGCATCTCTTTATAAAGAAGCAATAGTTTGCATTTCAAGATTGCAATAAAAACTTCAGTCGGCGTCTACTTTATATTCCATGTAGAAAGGGCAATGCAACTAACCTGAATTGCTTGACGTCCAGTACCGGGTATTTTCTCTCTTCTCTGAGAGTTTTTGCAATTTTGAGTACGGCTCTTTCAACTTCCAAGTAGCTGGCAGGGACATTGGCCTCCAGGAGACAGGCATCGTCTGTGAGTATAAAAATTCAGTTAATGCTGATTGAAAATGGGTACATGGGGTATTCGTCTAGGCGTGTGACTTTTTCTCCCTTGTTTCCCTGCGTTCTTTGATTTGTTGATATCTCTCCGGTCAATAGGGACTCATAACATTACTATGAAAAAGTGGGCACACTTTAGGCCCTCGCAGAGTGAATCCGTACGCATCAGTCAAATTAATTTATTTTGTTTGAACAGACGAAGATTATAGTTTTAAATGTACGCAATTTGTGATTAGTAGGTCATGGAAACATCATTCTTTGTATTAGCAGTTTGTTCTCCAATGGTCAAGCTCTTTAAACCAGACTTTGAAGTGACTTTCTAGCAGGACGTTGTTGTACGAAAACTCCCGTCAAAAATGACCTAAAACTTGCGGAAGTTTTCGTACACCAACGTCCTGCCACAGAGAAATACAATCAGCCGTGGAAATCGCGATCAGTTCTAAAATCCCTTTCCCAAAACGAGAGCAACCGCATCGAGTCTTCTAAATATCATTAAAGGTTGTAAAGGCAAGAAACCTTACACATACCTGTGTCTCTGAGTGACAAAACTTTCTCATATATCAAATTTCGAAGCTCCCTGATACCATACTCTGCTCTTGTCTTTGAGCTAACTTCCGTAACAGCGATAACACGAGGGAGACCTTTCTCCAGCAGACTGCGAACTGCTCCACCATTCTTTTCGGAAACGTAACGCTCGTAAATCTTCGTGCGATATCTTTCGATGTTTTGTTTACGATTTTGTGAATGTACTTCGTCGTAATGCGTACCCACAATGATGACGGCAGAGTCTGCTGCACGTGACTGTTGACAGAAAAGAATTTATGAGAATTATCAAAATGAAACAAAGTTCGATCTGAATCCAACTTTCGTGAAGGAAATTTTCGCGCAGCGAAATATTGGTTATAACCTAAGACATGGTCACGACGCGCAGCTTCCAAAGGTACGCACTACTTTCTTTTTAATGGAGACTATAGCCTTCCTTGGAAATAGAATGTGGCAGGTATGAGATAAAAATTTCTAGCACCCTTCCAATTTTCAAAAAGCATATAAGGTGCTGGAAAATTGTGACAAATGCAACTGCAGGCTTTGCAAAGTATATATACCACAGGTTGTTTTCATCCTTATGTAATTAGCCTTGATATATTTTAATTTGTTTGTAATATTGTATATACTGTATTATAAAGTAGGCTTAAATTAGCTGTAAATTAGAACTATGATTAACTCTCGCTTACTGTAGAAATAAATTAAATTAATGATGATGATGAAACCACAGGGGGTCCAGTCGTATCCCCTACCGAGTTCCCTAGTTTTCGTTTCTTTGCTTCCCTGTGATCCGGATTATGAAAACAACACCTGTGTCATTCGATATTGGGTTACGTCATGGTTGCGGTCAAGCTGTTGTTGCTACGATAGAAGGAAGAAATGAGAACAAAGAGCTCGCATTACAAAAGATTAGGTCACCCAATATCGAATTACAAATGTGTTGTTTTCATAATCCGGATCACAGGGAAGCAAAGAAACGAAAACTAGGGAACTCGGTAGGGTATACGACTGGACCCCCTGTGATGAAACCACCTGTAAAGCCAGTTTTCCACAGGGCGAATTTTTCGCGCAAACCGAATTTCCTCGAGTCTAAGTATGCGCAGTTGAAATTTGATTAATGAGATTTGATTCTGCGCATGCTTGTATTCGAAAAAATTTGCTTCGCACACACAAAACTACTGGTGGAAAACCGGCTCCATGAAGCTCATACAGCCTTAGCTGACGGGGTTACCGTGTTTAAAGAATATAAAATGAATGAATGAATGAATGAATGAATGAATGAATGAATGAATGAATGAATGAATGAATGAATGAATGAATGAATGAATGAATGAATACGGGGTGCGCCAAGAAGAATCAACTTTTGACAGGACAGGCCACGATAAATCGTACAATGACTCAATACCTTTCGTGGGGTTAAGGTTTTCATAATCTGGATTCAATTGAAATTTTAACACAGTGCACTTATCTTTTACTTCAATATCATTTCTTACGATACCTCCTGAACAACTATGAACTGCATTGGATTTCACTGCTAAGCATCGTTTTCGCCGCGCCGGGGCGAACGGGTTAGCTTCAAAATATCGTGCGAAACTTACCTGAATATTAAGAAGCCAGCCTTCTAATTGGTCAATTCCTTTCGAACCATCAGATAACTTCCAAATAAGGAGATAAATGGCACGCCTTGACAAGAAACAGGCGTGCGTTGCATAGTATTCCTCCTAGAATGCAAATATTTGATTCATCATTTCATATGGCAAAGTTGTTCCACAGGGATACAGGATATACCGGATGAGTCAAAAAAATTTCAGACCTTTGAAAGCTTGTAGCTCTCTAACCACTTATCAGATTACTATAAACTGGTAATGCTCGTGCAGCTAACGTATCAACCAAGATGTGGGCTAAATTGTTAGTAAATTTGATCACAGAAATTTCAGGCCTGTTTTGAAGGATTTCGAAAGCTTACTTTATTCATTTGACGACCACATAATTTAGAAACCATGCAAGCATCATTGCAATGTTACTATTTTGTTTGAAGTCGAGGTCACGTAATTAGCGTTACCTAGACAACCGTAATACAATAACGGCTGGTAATGTGCCCAATTTTTGGACACATTTTGTAAGGTGTACCAGGTTGTTCACTCGGCTTCGTTACTAGCGTATGACTCGAAAGCACCTTGGGAACCTGGTTGTCGGTAATAGTTCTATCTCAAGGAAACAAGAAGGGACTCAGCTGATACTTCAGATTCCCGACGCCATCACTGTGTAGACTGATTACATGAGTCCCTTGTTTCCCTGTGCTCTTAGGCTTGATGATGTCGCTTGGTCAACAGAGACTCATTATATTGCTCTACAAAACTTGACCCTATTTAGGCCCTAGCACACAAGAAATTGTGGTGGCAATCAGCTCACAAGATTCCACGAATTCCAATATGTTTCAAGCTTCAATCGACAGTGTGAACTTTACAATACTTGCGTATGCTAAGNGCAGCTAACGTATCAACCAAGATGTGGGCTAAATTGTTAGTAAATTTGATCACAGAAATTTCAGGCCTGTTTTGAAGGATTTCGAAAGCTTACTAATTATTCATTTGACGACCACATAATTTAGAAACCATGCAAGCATCATTGCAATGTTACTATTTTGTTTGAAGTCGAGGTCACGTAATTAGCGTTACCTAGACAACCGTAATACAATAACGGCTGGTAATATGCCCAATTTTTGGACACATTTTGTAACGTGTACCAGGTTGTTCACTCGGCTTCGAGACTAGCGTATGACTCGAAAGCACCTTGGGAACCAGGTTGTCGGTAATAGTTCTATCTCAAGGAAACAAGAAGGGACTCAGCTGATACTTCAGATTCCCGACGCCATCACTGTGTAGACTGATTACCTGAGTCCCTTGTTTCCCTGTGCTCTTAGATTTGATGATGTCGCTTGGTCAACAGAGACTCATTATATTGCTCAACAAAACTTGACCCTATTTAGGCCCTAGCACACAAGAAATTGTGGTGGAAATCAGCTCACAAGATTCCACGAATTCCAATATGTTTCAAGCTTCAATCGACAGTGCGAACTTTACAATACTTACGTATGCTAAGTTTTCGTCATTAACTGAGTGCCAAATGGGTTTTTCTTGCTGCATTTTGTTTTTGCGAGGCGATAGCTGAGAATGAGCAAAAGCAAGGTCATCTTCTTCACTGCTTCATTATTAGTCCCTGTTGAGCAAGGTTTACCACAGGGACGCAAGAGACTTAGGTTAATCAGTCTAATCACTGTGCATCATCAACAGTAAACAATTTATCTTACCTGTCCTGCAAAGTCCCATGTGCTGAATTTGATTTCCTTTCCTGCAGCACCGCCAATAAATTGTCTTCTTTGATATGACCAATCACAAACATCAACTCCGACCGTCGATTCGTCTTGTTTACTTCTTGGGCTGCCTGCATATGGAAAGCAGATGGATGGAAAATATTCCTCAAGCCCTGGTTTCCACAGTATATGCATCAAATCTTTAAAAAACTTTGCACGTTGGTTAACGCATTTTTCGTTTGATTTAATGGCTTGAAAGGAACTACAGGTACTTTGCTACCATTTTAAGTGAGCAATTGTTGATATCTTGGTTATTTTCAGAATTACAGCATCTTCTATGTTACAAACAGTTTTCCGGTTGCGACGTCATCAAATTGCTCAATCGTAAAACAGAAAAGCTACAGATTTCTGTTTACTGTCGTATTATAGACCTTCATAAAGTATGGTTTTCTTGAAGATTGTACCGTTTTTCCTCTATTAAGGATTTACAACGAATTTAATTTTTTTTCAAAGCTTTTCGTGAATTCTTTCAATAAAAAGAAAAACGCAATCATTCTGAAAATAATCAAGGTATCAAAGATCGCCAACGAAAACTTAATAACGAAGTACCTGAAGTTCCTTTCAAGCCATTAAATAAAACAAAAGATGCATCAACCAATCGTGCAATGTTTTTTAAAGATTTGATGCCTATGCTGGTTTCAACTCAACTCACTACAGAGTCCTAGTTATCGCTATTTTGCAACAACAGCAACAAAAACCAAGAAGTTATGCTCCTCTGCAGTGGCGTATTTCTGCAACGTAAACCAAGGGCGCCTACCTTGTATGAATTGGGTTTAGTCGCAGTTCTGTTTTCGTGACATAGTACACACAGCAATTGCTACATTGTAGTCGTTTTATCCGAACCGGAAGACGTAAGATGACGCAAGATAATTGTGTGGTTTCAGATTCAGGTGTTGATGTAATGCGATATCAACAGTTACCGGAGATGACCACAGGGAACCAGACAGCGCGCTTTTTTATTGGTCAACACAGATAGACGCAAAATTTGAAATTTGAAAACCACCGTAAGGAGAGAAAAGCTACTTCTTATGTTGTACACGGATTAACAAGAGAGCACTTGCTCCGTGTACTATGTCACGAAAACAGTCACACAAGGTAGGCGCCCTTGCGTAAACATTGGGACGAGTGAAGCCCAGGTTTCCACTAGGCTATTATCAATATCAACAAGGTCATAATCGTAAACAGCTCAAAATGTGCTGGGGAAAATGAAAGAAAATTCCATCAAAATTAGTAAAAACTTGTGTAAAGTTCCAAATCAAAATTTCTATGTTTTTATTGCTTGCTGGGGAAGTGTAGGGGGATACTGGCCCTGCTGCCTTTTCTCCTTTGTACGGCCCTGAAAATAGTAGTGATGCGAGCTCGTCTTCATTCACACAACTCATAGAGTATTCCCGCCACTCCACTGGGAATTAATCGTACATCCACTTCTTTGAAATGCAACAGCAATGATATTGGTAAATATCATAATGAAAAGCCGACATATTCAATCAATTTTAGAAATTTAGCTGGCCGAAATCAGCCACTCCGTTCCAAGGTTACGAAGACTTTTTGGAGAAGGTCCCTTAATTGTCAGCCCTAAATAAAAACCTACAAAAACGGCCTAAAATCACGAACAAAGTTTCGTAAGATTTCTTTGCACATGCTTTTAGCACGTGTTATCCTCTTGGGAGAATAAAACAATAAAATTACCACACGAGATAAAAGACTCCAGCACCCTTCCAATTTTCAAAAAGCAAATAAGGTGCTGGAATGGTGATAAATGCAACTGTAGGCNATGTGATCGATGACGACAGAGCTTCTTCGCAGCGGGATTAGGCCTGTTTAGTTGCACAGGGACAGATTCACTTTTCCGTAATCCTGCATGACTCGAGCTGAAGCATGATCGATCCGCAATCCGCTCACTACCTGTAACATCAAACTTAACAATCTGGTTTCTGCTTAGATCAAGGATTGTTAATCCGGATGGAAGTTGAGCAATGTGGACCGGACCTTTGATTCCACAACCCGCTGCAGTTAGCTTGGATAGATTAGGTGCTAAACAAGGCAGATGTTCCGGTAATGCTGTAATCTTCTTGTTATCTGAGAAATCAAGTTTCATTAATCCGGATTTCTCTCTGGATTCGTCCTCTTCGTCAGATTCCTCGCTTTCGCCATCCCATGAAGGCCGTTTGCTTTTCATGTGGTCGGGTTGATCTACAGACGCTGTTGCTGGCCTCCCATCCACTTCGTCTTTACGCACGCCAGATTTCGGTCTGCTGGGAAATAAAAAGAAACACAAATCGACCGGGTGTCCCAGAAAAAGTACAAGAGTTTGAACAGTTCCTGAGGAGCAGCCTCAATTTCCTTTTTTTTTTATTTAAACTTTATGATACAGATGGGATCTTCATGTGCAATTTGCGACCTAGTATGTCCAAATCGGCTGTATCCAAGGCAGCCTAAGACAGACGACTATTGCATTGAGGTACTACTGTGTAAGTTGAAAGAGTTTTTGGGCCAGCTCAACCATAAATATCTATGTTGGAAAGTTTGCTGATCAAGTAAAGGTAATGTGTCCATATATGAGGCCAGCGTATACCCAACCTGTCAACATCCATCAAATTCTCGGCAAATGATTGGTTGATATTATAACTGATCACATGAATAGAGAAAATTGCTGTAATGCGTGATTGAAAAGAAATTTAAGTTGATCACATGCCTTGCTCTGGGAGGCCTACTTGTATGGACACATTACCTTTAAGGTGAAATATATTTCTCGCAAACTCAAAAGCCTGAATCTTTCGTTTTGTGACTGAATGATCAAAACAGAAACAAAACTTGGGTGAGAAACACCTATTGGTGGTAGAAGACACTTGAGGAAGTTCCTTGAGTCATAGAAAATAGAAAGCTATTCTGTGAACAGTTAAAAGTGTAACTGCATCTTTTCTTGTAATTTTTTCTAATAATTTCATAAATTGATTGATCAACAAAGTTTAGGAATAGAAAATTTGATGACTGAGCTGCCTCAAAAACACTTTCAAATTAAGCACGGATAGTACGCAGCAGAATTCAATAGCAATCTGTCTTGGCTGCCTCGTAAATTGCTGCGTGTTGAAGTGAATTACTCGGTTGATGCTCAGCCAATTTGGACATGCGAGGTCGCAAATTGCAAGTTAAGATCTCATCTGTATCATGAAGCTCAATTAATTTTTTTTTGGGAAATGAGGTTCCTCCGCAGGAACTGTTCAAACACTTATACCGGTTGAGTCAATGAAAACAATCCCCACTTGAAAGGCCACTGCTCCCTGGATATCAAGACAATAATATTGGCAGGCTTGAAGCTCTGTGATGATCAGGGGCACCGTGAACACTGGATAGTTTGGAAGTATGATTTTACTCACCCAAATATTGTGTGCTTCTCCTTCCGTCTTTAGGCCTTCAACTTTCGAATCGATTAAACCGCCACCAAGGGAAGCGGACTATTGCTGTTGGTGACTTATTTGAGTAGAAAGTTGAATGCCTAATGACTGAAGGAGAAGCACATAATATTTGAATGTATTTCTATTATTTCACAAGTTTTGATCAGCGGTTGAGACCTGTTTTAGGGCACCGGAAAAATCCATACCTTGTAGATGTGTGTTCCTTTCTAATGACTTGAGGGTACGATGGCAAACATGTCAATTCATTGTCCTGTAGCAAAACATCTTTCAAACTTGGTGCCGTCCATATCTTCAAAGGCAATTCTTTGAGTTTATTCCTGCTTAAGTTTAAAACTTTCAAATTTGGTAAATCAAAAACGCAAGTTGGTACAGACGTCAAGTCATTTCTTTGCAGTTCCAACTCGTCTAATAGCGGACAATTCCATTTCCATTGTTCCTTGCGCGAATCCGGTCCAGTTCCATCAGATCGGTCGCTAAACCCCGACTGTGGACTTTCAAAATAAGCAGACTTCCGCTTGTCTTTTTGATTATTCTTGCTTTCATCTGATTTGTCTGATGCGACACCTGCATACGATAAAGGTCGGTTAGGTCTTGCCGACGTTTGGTAAATTTCTCTCTGTGGTTCTTTCTCCTTGATATTGTTCTTCGGTCTTAACTTGACAACTGAGACTTCACTTTTCCCGACATGTCCGTTTGTCTTGGCATGACTATCTGCGGTCTCAGGGCTCTTATCTGACGGTTTTTTACTGCTCGTATCTGATTTATTTGCATCTGACTTATTTGTATCCAACTTTTTAGCATCCGACTTATTTGTATCAAACTTATTCTTATCTGACTTCTTTGCAGCCGACTTTTCTGTATTCGACTTCTTTGCATCCGACTTCTTTGCATCCGATTTATTTGGATCTAACTTATTTACATCCGACTTATTTATATCTGACCTTTTTGCATCCGACTTATCTGCATCCGACTTATTTGCATCCGACTGCAAGAGAGTCTCGTAGCATGGCAAAATCGTAAGTGCGTTATCTGACAAATTCAGTTTCCTCAACGACGGAAGTTGGAATATGCAAACAGGCACAGTTTTTAATTTATTTCCTGACAAATCCACTATTGTGACTAATTTTAAAGCAAGTTCAGTGTTGAGTTTCAGCAATGTTTCCGCTGTTTTGTTTCGGTTTATTACAGCGTTAATAATCCATCTTTTTTTTAACATCTCAAGTTTTCTCTTTGACCAAATGATTCGCAAAGGTGTTAAATTATGTTCGTTTTCAGGGACTTCGTTTTCCATCTCGGTATACAATCCTGAAAGAGAAGTATCAAATCAATCAAAAGCCTGCTTGTAAATAAAGAAAGTTTTAAAGACCCTGTGCTCCCCAAGATTCTTTGCAGTCTCACAGTGACGTGCATACTGTATGAAAATGATTTTGGCCTAGCCATCGTGAAGGCAATATTGTCTTTTCAATCTTCAAATAAAGACCCTGTGCTCCCGAAGATCCTTTGCAGTCTCACAGTGACGTGCATACTGTATGAAAATGATTTTGGCCAAGCCATCGTGAAGGCAATATTGTCTTTTCAATCTTCAAATAAGGACCCTGTGCTCCCCAAGATTCTTTGCAGTCTCACAGTGACTGTGCATAATGTATGAAAA
>REGM01000114.1:929208-943136 GCA_004194415.1 Aurelia aurita | reverse complement strand
CCCCCCCCCCCCGGGCCTATACTCTTGCCTTCTTCGCTAAAATCTGCTTTTTGTGAAAGTGCACATTTTTCACAAACAGAAAGACTATAGGCTTGCCTTTTTTGCTAAAATCAGCTATTTTTAAAGTTATCGCGTACGACCAACAAGTAATGCTATAGGCTTTAGAGCTTGCAAATTGTGTTTGTGTAACCGCATCTGAATACTTTCGCCTAACTTGAGCACTTTGTGCACGTTTTAGAATCTTATCTGAAGATTTCCTGTGAGCAGTGTCGGATGTAAATTTTAGCAAATAGTCCCCTTACTAAACGCTATATCAAGCATAGTATACCTGCTCATAGTGATCTTTCAGACTTCACCAACATCGATGTATATGACTTCTAAAAGTCTGCCGGTGTGATATGCGTTTCTGTCCGACTATGCGTTTCCGTCCGGGTCCATAAGCATACGAGCCGAGGGGAGCTGGGGGGCGGCAGCCCCCCAACATTCGAAAAAGTTAGAAAAATCTGCTTATTTTGGGCAATAATCCGCCGTAAGTCGGGCAAAAAATTTCGTAAAGAATAGACTTTTCATCAGGCAGCCCCCCTAGATTTTTCCTTCCCATACGCTTATGTCGGGACCAAAACTCATGGCAGAAAATCGCCTTGCATTTCGGTCTGGACAGAAAAGTCAGAAACGCATAGCAAAATGTGCTATGTGCTATGCATTTTGGTCCAGATATATACAAATAGCAATTTCAGCCTATGCAAAAGGGTCCATTTCCAAGGGCGCCGGAGGCACGGGGGCAGCGGGGGCAGCTGCCCCCGTTGCCCTGATGGTACGGGGGCAGCACGGGGGCAGCTAGTGCCCTTTCCAAAAAAACATTTCTCCACTGTCCTTTTAAATTTTGAAACCCCTTACCCACTGGGTGGTGTTCACTGCTTCTCTTGATCCAATTCTCAGCAATTGCAAGCAAAAGTCGACGTATGTTACTGTTAGGGTATAGAACGAAGCAAATGCGAAAAGGAAATACCATTATATCAATGCCACTTGTCGGATTTGAAGATGCTGGCAACGTAGTAAAAATTTCCTTGCATACAACAATACATTTAACCTTGAACTGATCGACATGTTTGCTGAAAAAATACTAAGACATTACTAGTTCGAGCAGTGTTGTTCCTCTTGCTACAACATTAGATGTTCAGTGCTTAACAATGTTGCCCTAATATCATTACAAACCCTTCTCTGCTTCAACTTGCATTCGTTTTCATCTTGATTAAAGCTCTGTGAAATACTCAATTTATTTCATGCTTACCTGATAAGAAGGGCAATCGGGGCAATCGATGAGTAACTTTTCGTCCTTAAAATGATCTTTGTTTCAAGCCCTTTATGGACCAGATTTTTAGTTTTCATTGGAAAAGTTGCAACAGTTGATCCCATTCACAAGCTCAAGCGAACTGATAAGTTGCTTTACCAACTCAAGAAAAGATGCTTCAATTTTACTACATTGCATTAAAAAATTTTCGCTCGTGAGGCGGAACTACATTGATGGATTTTTAGCTTAAAGAAATTCTCCCAAGTCCCAATGATGGTCCTCGAGATTCGTTCAAAAACGAAGAGAAAGTAGCTGGGTATGGGTAGGGTGCGTAAGAATTTTTCCAAAAAATATTCAAAAGTGACTAGGAGAGTCATTCTAAGCCAAAGTAAAGGTTTGCATTTTTAAATGTTCCCAGACGTACTATCATAGAATTTTCAAGGTTTCCTTTTCGGGGTCAAGGAAACATTGGATTGTGAGAAGTGTTCTAAGACAAAGTATAAGGTTTTTGGGCAAAAACTTTCCCAAAAATGGTGATTCATAGAAAAACTGTTACGAAATTGTCAAAGTTTCCAATTGTAAAGATGGGATGGAGAATATCACAGAATATTCCACAGAATATCAAACATTCTATGTTAATACCGGCAACCAACAGAGAAGCATTCTAAGCCAAAGTAGAGGGCGTGTTCTCAAAAAATTTTCTTCCCTCTCATTTAAAACCCCCCAGTTAATTTGTCCTGGCCTCACCACTGACACCTACAAATTGTAGAAACAATACAGTGCACTTCTCGAAGAATTGCACAGAATTGCAAATACACACATACCAGTATTCCTTGTCAATTTAGATTCTTGCAGCGCCAAAACCCTAAGTTCAAGCAGGCCCCCATTAATTTCCACTCTTCCACTGCTGCTCGTAACCCTACCTGTGACAAACAAAATTTCCGAGAAGAATGCAATGTGTCAGTTCTCCTATTTTGTAGTGCCCCTTTTTAAGTGCCTGCCCCCGCCGCTTCGTTCTCCTTCCGGCGCCTCTGTCCATTTCAAACGGACACATACGTATATCAATTTCAGAAACGCATAGTATTTCATACTGGACACTTTTGCATACAGGACCGTTACGCACACCGACTATATCTCATCGATTCTGTTCCAGTAACGAACAGAGATAAAAATCAGTCAAGGATCTTTTAAATTTTTCATCAGATTAGTCCTGTATGACTTCAGAATCACACTGAGCAACTGAAACATGTGCTAAAATATTTTCTTATGACTCTGGTCACATCAAATCATTAGATAAGAAAAAAGAGAGCAGAGACATAGGAACCGGGGGCACTGGGGGCACGTGCACCCCCAAATAACGAAAAAAGTGCACTTTTTGCTTCAGGACATGCCCCTTTAGCTTACTGAAAAAAATGCCCTTGAAGTGTCGTGCCCCTCCAAGTTTAAGATGCTTCCTACGGCCCTGAAAGAGAGATAAGATGAGAAGGGTACTGGTGGGTTTTATGAGGCAGAGGGATTTATCCGCCCTAAAAATTTTCTAAAATTAGTGAAAACTTAAATAGAGCTTTTATTAAAGATAAAACTGTTTCATATATCCCGCAGCCTGATATTTTCAACAAGTACCTTAGTGTACTAATACGAAATTCGCCAATCAGAGAGTCAACTAAATTTTTCGTATGGTTGATGGAAAAAAAGGCGCAATGATTAATTGGATAATATTTGTACTTATTCGTTTAAGGGTTGGTTTGAACGCTCTATCCGATTCAATCCGAACATTGACATGTATTTTGAACCCTGTCCATTCTGATCCGAAAAATAGTCATAGATGTCCCTTTTGCACAAACAATCTGTATTACCAGAAAACATTTATTCATAGATGTCATGGGCGTAGGGAATGCCCAACGTTTAGGGGGGCTTAGCATGGATATTGCCCTAATATGATGGCTTTATTGACATAAAACTGCCCGAATTGAGCCTGAAATGCGATAAATGTTGCCTAATTAGGGGGGATGAAGCCCTCCTAGCACCTATCCCTCCCACGCCTATGATAGATGTCCCTTTTGCACACACAATCAGTCTGACAGAAGTCATCTATTCATAGATGCACAAACAATCAGTACAACCGAAAGACATCTATTGATAGATGTCCCAATTGCACAAACAATCAGTATGACCGAAAGACATCTATTGATACATGTCTCAATTGTACACAAAATCAGTATGACCTAAAGACATCTATTGATAGATGTTCCAAATGCACACACAATCAGTATGATCTAAAGACGTGTATTGATTGATGTCCCAATTGCACCCCACAATCAGTATGACCTAAGGACATCTATTGATAGATGTCCCAATTGCGCAAACAATCAGTATGACCTAAAGACATCTAATGATAGATGTCCCAAATGCACGCACAATCAGTATGAGCAAAAGACATCTACTGATAGATGTCCCAATTGCACACACAATCAGTATGACCTAAAGACATCTATTGATAGATGTCCCAACTGCGCAAACAATCAGTATGACCTAAAGACATCTAATGATAGATGTCCCAATTGCACGCACAATCAGTATGAGCAAAAGACATCTACTGATAGATGTCCCAATTGCACACACAATCAGTATGACCTAAAGACATCTATCGATTGATGTCCCATTTGCACACACATTCAGTATTACCAAAAGACATCTATTGATAGATGTCCCAATTGCACACACAATCAGTATGACCTAAAGATATCTATTGATAGATGTCCCAATTGCTCAAACAATCAGTATAACCGAAAGACATCTATTGATAGATGTCCCAATTGCACACACAGTCGGTATTACCAAACGACATGTATTCATAGATATCCCAATTGCTCAAACAATCAGTATAACCGAAAGACATCTATTGATAGATGTCCCAATTGCATACACAATCAGTTTTACCTAAAGACATCTATTGATAGATGTTCCAAATGCACACACAATCTGTATGATCTAAGGACATCTAATGATAGATGTCCCAATTGCACACACAATCAGTATGACCTAAAGTCATCTATTGATAGATGTCCAATTTGTACACACAATCAGTATGACCAAAAGACATGTATTGATAGATGTCCCAATTGCACACACAATCAGTATGACCTAAAGACATCTATTGATTGATGTCCCAATAGCACACACAATCAGTATGACCTAAAGACAGCTAGTGATTGATGTCCCTTTTGCACACAAAATCAGTATGACCTTAAACATCTATTGACAAAACCTGTTCTTTGTCATGAGTTGTTGATGTGTATTTTTGATAGTTTTTGGAAAGTGACGCAAGCAGATCGAAAACAAGAAGGTATCAGGGCATCTTTTAACATACAGAGTGGTGGTGAAATTCCCCACCAGTTCCTTCTAATTCCCCACCAGTGATGCATGATTTCCCCACCAGTGAAGTGCCCTTTTCAGATTAAATGCTGGATATGTCAAAAAGTATCTGTGTTTGCCGAAATGCACAACTAAGAAATCATGGTCCAATTGAAATGATTCTTGAGTTAGATATCAAGAAAAGGCTAACCTATAAAGTGAAATTTATCATAATGCAAGATCCACCTGAAGAAGGCGTGAATTGTTGTTTTTAAACATACCCATTAAGGATGTTAGGTGCCCTTTTCATCAATTCCCCACCAGTGAAAATCCTTAAAATATGCCCTGAAAGGTATTGTTTTTATGTTTTTATTCAAGAAGCATACATATATACATACATAATTATATTTATTGAACAGATTAGCTAAAAATTTTACTCAGTGTCCAATATGTTTTAAAGACTCCGGTCAAATGACAGTAGTTTTTTGGATATTTATTTTAGTACTAGGAAGATAAAGTGCTCCCTTCGCTCGCATTTTAACGTTCCTAGCTCTTGCAGAGGGCTTATCCTCTTTGAAGGAAGAATTTTCTGCGATCGTGAGTCTAGAACAATTTTCTGCAATTGTGTGTTGCCATTAGATTGCCAGGATTGCAGGGAAATTAATACCCTGGGTACCAGATTTTTGAGAGTCTGGTACCCAGGGTAGGAAATTAATAAAAATGCGCGTAGATCCCAAGCACGATCTACTCTGGACTTCGGGACTACGATACACCATTTACCCTTTGCTCAGCCTGGTTCCCTGCGTCAACTTGACCGCGTTCGCGTGTCCCCTTGTCGAAAATGACGTCAGGGTACCAGACTGCCCTTTGCTGCGTTGGACTCGACGAAGGAGCATTAAAATTGTCATACACGAAGTACCAGTTGTAAATACAGTGTTGGCAATTTTTTGTCAGAATTTTTTGAAGCGACGAAGAAAAAAAGTCGAAATGTTTAGCTGGTTTGGAAGCAAATCAGTTGACGGTGAAATTAAAAATGAAGCTGCAGATCCTAAGAAAGATGAAGATACTAACAAGACCGCTGATGATCTGAACAAAGATGTGAAAGAAGAAGATAAAACTGCAGGCTCTGATAAGCAGCCTGTGGCGCCTCCTACAAACGATGATAGGCCTAAATCACAATCTTCCGGATATAGCAGTTTAACCGGAGCTATGGGTTTGTTTCTGAATGTTGATTGTAATTATTACCATTGGCAATATACTGATGTCTTAGATGACTTGTACGACTCTACATGTATGTAGGGTACTGGTGCCTGGTGGGATTTCTCGTGCGCAGCGGGATATTTCAGACAGTTTTAATTTCATTTAGCTTTAGCATCTAGAAGATCATGACCCCTCAAAAATGGCGGACATTTTGGGAGGGGGGGGGGCGAAAGGGTGCGGTGGAGCCCCCAGCAATGTCGGCAGGAACAAATACCTTTGTTTGTGAATAATGAAGATAAATAATACGTTTAAACTTAAACAATAACTTGGCCCCCCCAATATTTGGCAAAGTTCCCGCCACTGCCGTCAAATATTTTAGAAACATACGCAAACTTATGCAAAGCTTAGTATGTATTATTGCTCTTCCATTCAGTACCATTATTATTTCAATCATTTATAGCCTACGCGTAGACCCATTATCCAAAAGAAGAAAGGGTCTAGGTTAACAAAGAGCAAACGCTTGCTGCAGTGGTTCCCAGAATTCTGGAAACTTAATTGATGTTGCCTTTGATGAGACACGTTTCACACATTAGTTGAATAGAGGATTAAAGTAATTAATTTGGTGGCCGTAGAAAGCCCAGACTGGAAAGTTTGTTGAGGGCGCGCAAGTTCTTGCTCGCACAAGAACTTATGCGGTTTTAAATCTGAGCTGCGCAGTCGCCAATAAACAAAAGATCTATTGTTTTAACCTATTGTTCTCAACTTCAAAACAACAACATTTCTGCTCAAATCCTGCTTAGGCCATCTCAGCTTGCACTCGCAAACTACAAACTTTCCAGTCTGGTAGCAAGCCATTGCTCTTTGTTTCATAGACCCTTTCTTCTTTTGGATAAATTTGGTCTACTCGTAGGCTAAATCGTTTATTCAATAAAAATGTGTTTGTTGCGTGTGGTACCATTAACAATGAAACAAAAATATGATATATAAATAATTGTAGTACCATAAAATAGCGTAGATGTATAAAAGTTAAATCGTTTATTGCTTATTTAAAATATCCTCAATGAAGTAGCTCTGGCTCCTGCCAGCCAATTGGCATCTATCTTCTCTTTGTCACAGCATATTTTAAAGAAGCAGAATTCAACCGAAGCTGTGTGTGGGAGCAGCCCTGACTCCTGTGGATACCAGCTCATACAGGAAAGCCTAGCCAAGCACCAGATTTGAAATTTTGCAGGATCCTGTGAGGATCTATTCTTCATTGAAATCGCTTGTGAGGCTGAAATTGTGTCACTAAACAACAGGCCTATTGTTTTTGTTGTTTTACAAAAATTTTGCATTTAGAACAGGCTGAAACTTAATGTGCAGCAAATTTTCCAATCTGGGCCAAGCAAGCAAGCATATGCATGGAACCCGCAAGAAATAGTTTTGAAAACAATGACGGTGTTATGGCATAGTGATGTAATCATCTGGCTCAGACACAGAGAAAAAATTATGGGATTGGGATCATTCAGTTAAAACTTTTCAGGATTGGGATCACAATCCCATTATTTTTGCTCCACGTAAACAGGGTAGAATAATGCATGTTTTGATGACTACAGTATATTACACATTCCTAAGCAGCTTCTAATTTTCTAGGCTTCCTCAACACCTTTGCAAGTGCAGCTACCAAAACTGCTCATAAGTTGAAGGAAAGTGTAGATGAAAAACTTGATAAGGTTTGTTGAACATTTATATCTTGATAATTTTCTTTTTAGTTGTTTGTTTCAAAACTACATTGCTGGTCTTGCGCACATTAACACAACAAGAATTCTCAATAATTCTTAAGAAATCTTCACATTCTGATAAGAATTCTTGAGTCACCAATGAAAGACTGTAAATTTGTTGAAACAAGAATTCTTAAGAAATTCTTGAGAATTCATAGGCAGGAACACCATGTTTACGTGCGCAAGGCGCACTGTGCAACCTTGTGCACATTAACATGGTTTTCCTGAGAACTTTTTTAGATCCCTAAGGTGTTGTGGCGCCGTGTTGCAATCTGACTTTACAGCCAGAACAGTCAGGTGGACAGGGCTCAAATCCCACAGCTCCTCTTGCATCATGGAAAGAGGTCACAGACTCGGAGCTTAGCTACTTCTGCAATCCCAGTGCTTGGCACTAAAAACCGCAACTTTCACCTTCACTTCACCTTGAGAATTTTTGTTTGAAAGAATTTGCAGTCTTTTTTATGGCTTGAGAATTCTTATCCAAATGTGAAGAATTCTTAAATATTCTTAAGAATTCTTGTCATGTTAATATACGCAAGACAGTATAAGTATTTTTTTTTAAATGTTGGAATAGATTGTCTTACCCAAGAAAAAAGACAAATTTCACACAATACTGTAAATAGAACGAGTCAACAGAGTTAGTGATTTACATTTCAAGTATACAGTACAGGCCTTGCGCTTGTTAACATGACAAGAACAAGATTGAGAATTTTCAAGAATTCTTCACATTATGATAAGAATTCTTGAGCCATATGAAAGGCTGTAAATTTTGTTAACAAGAATTCTTAAGAAACTAAAAACATTCTTAAGAATTCTTGAAAATTCTTAGGCAGGAAAACCATGTTAGTGTATGCAAGGCCTTACCGTACATAAAAAACCACTTCATGGCACGTTATGCAACCTTCATTTACTGTCCAAAAACCACCACCATAGGATCAGCATGAAAAACATCATTACCAAAGGCAAGTGGTAGAGCCAAAAATTAAAACACTTTGAGAAAATATGCCAAGATGTCTGTCCATTCACCTGGTAATTTGGGTTTTTTCTGTGATTTAGTTTTCGTATGAATATATTTTGTCTTCCTTAAGTGCCTGATTACCACTTCCGCCAGCACTCTATTGATAATATTTGGTATCTTCCTTGTAGTGTTTATAAAGTAGTTTGTAGGTAGCGTAGTATCATGTTTTGTAAACATTGTAGTGTATTAATATAAAATGATTAAGAACCTTTTACTGCTATGGGCTAATCCAACTTTCTTATCAAAACTGTGTAGCCTTGATGGTATGCGTGTGGCAAGTACTTGGTATAAGACCAAACCAAACGTCCCGAACGCACCCTTGGACTACTATAGGGACGTTTGGTTTGGTCTTATACCAAGTACTTGCCATGCGTGTCAAAAATTTTGACTTATCTTATTTCTATATCTTCTTTTCAGACAATAATTGGTGAATTTCAAAGAGAAAATGATAAATTTGTGAAAGAGAGACATTCCAGGAGAACAGGTATGTAAAGCTAACGAACGCGATAACAGATGTGACTAGCATTAATGATCGTTGTTCATGCAGTATGGCAATTCATACTGGCTGCAGAATTTGTAAATCACAACATTAGACTGTGACATGTCAGGAGCCATAATCTCCATACAGTCCTCAAATTTCATACAGCCTGCTATTACAGTACAGGCCTCGCTCACATTAACATGGTTTTCATGCCTAAGAATTCTCAAGAATTTCTTAAGAATTNTCTTTTCAGACAATCATTGGTGAATTTCAAAGAGAAAATGATAAATTTGTGAAAGAGAGACATTCCAGGAGAACAGGTATGTAAAGCTAACGAACGCGATAACAGATGTGACTAGCATTAATGATCGTTGTTCATGCAGTATGGCAATTCATACTGGCTGCAGAATTTGTAAATCACAACATTAGACTGTGACATGTCAGGAGCCATAATCTCCATACAGTCCTCAAATTTCATACAGCCTGCTATTACAGTACAGGCCTCGCTCACATTAACATGGTTTTCATGCCTAAGAATTCTCAAGAATTTCTTAAGAATTCTTGTTTAAACGAATTTATACTCTTTCATATGACTCAAGAATTCTTATCAGAATGTGAAGAATTCTTAAGAATTATTGAGAATTCCCATCATGTTAATGTGCGTAATGCCTGTACTGTACATCACACAGCGCACATTGACATGACAGTCGTTCATACCACATAAGAAAATTTATCAGAATGTAAAGAATTCTTGAAAATTCTTGAAAAAAAAGTCTTAAAATTCTTGAGAATTCTCGTCATGTTATTGTGTGCTGTTCTGTAGCAAGCAAAAAATCACTGTATTTATAAAGTATTTATTTGATTTATTCAGATGATCCTGTGCCACCATGGGTTGGTTATAATGAAGAAGAAGAAATAAAAACACAAATCATGTCTTTATCAACTGTAAGTATTTCATTGACAAGTCATGTGGTATTCCCGGTGAGCCAAAAAAAACTTCACACATTTGAAAAATAGTTTTGCGGAGAATACATCTGGATAATTATCTAATTCAGAGGTTGAACAGTAGGGATTATACAGTTTTTTTATACTTTCAGTGTAATTCAGATACTTAAAGGGCCTGGTCAACCATCATCCTTTGCGTTCTTCAGTTACAATCTGTACGACTGCAGCTTTTGAATTTGAATCTGTACGGCTGGTTTCCATAAAGCCGTAAGCTGCCGTAAGGTAGCCTGCCTGCAGACCCAATATTCCGAAGAAGAAAGGAATATTGGGTCTGCACGCAGGCTACCGTAAGGTTACAAGCGGCAGTCTTCCGCCATCTTCCAGTACCGCAGTCGAACTATGGCAGCCTTACGGCTTTATGGAAAACCAGGCTTATTGTGAAAATGCTATCTTAAGTCTGTGATGGCGTGAAAAAACGAAAAATTGTCGCGTGAATCCATGATCTGGGGTACTGTGGGCATGGGCGTTAAGAAACGCGGTAGTTGTTCCTACAACAGTTATTTCCTCCCCGTGTCCCTATGCCTGTGAAGGTTATTGTTATTGTGTCTGGTTTTCCTTGTATCCCTGTGTTCTGATTTGAGTGACTACAACAACATTCTTCACAGGCATAGGGACACAGGGAGGAAAAAACTGTTGTCAAATCAGAACACAGAGATACAAGGAAAACCAGGCACAACAACAATAACCTTCAGGGACACAGGGAGGAAATAACTGTTGGAGGAACAACTACCGCGTTTCTTAACGCCCATGCTGTAGGCAACCTCTTTCAGTACTGGGCCAAATTCTTAATTTCTTATAAAAAATCGTAATATTGAGGATACAAAATCTTAATTGTTGGCAATAACACTCGGAAGAAACTATTAGGTTTTCGTGCAAACTTATAAGGAATTATTGATTCAAAACTGTTCTCTAGTGTAAACTCAGATATTGTCCAGTTTGCAGGCGCCAAACCTTTGAAAACGATTGCACAAATGGTTAATACATCTTCTGTTTGATTTCATGGCTTGAAAGGAACGTCCGCTACTTTGCTATACTTGCGGTATTTTTGATATCTTGATTGTTTTCAGAATTACAGTATTTTTCTCTTTCTTGAAAGAATTCATGTAGTGTTTTGAATAATTAAACCATCGTAAATCCCATATTTATAGCGGGACAACGGTATAATCTTCGAGGAAACCATAGTTTCTAAAGGTCCATGATACGGCAGTAAGCAAAAATCTTTAACTTTTCTGGTTTACGATTTAGCAATTTGACGTCACAACTTCACAACTTTTTGAAACACAGAAAGACAAACAGAAGATGTATTAGCCATTTGTGCATTCCTTCTTAAAGGTTTGATGCTCACGCTTTTACAGCTTGCTTTGGAGTATCTTATTTTCTGCTAGCTTCGGTAACATTCATAGTCATAACTGTTGGATTCACTCCCGTAAAGATTCCTTTTGAATCGCAGGTACACCCTTTACTCTTGTGTTTCCAAACCATGGTGTAGGGTACATCCAATTTGTGAGAATGAAGTGATACTGTGCACACTGTTTTCTTTTTGGGCATGCCAGGACATTCATAAGAGCCATGTCTTATTCGCCGATTCATTTTCTGTTTTCCGTATTCAAAATTATAAGGTGCCCAATATCCGGTGGATATCCAGTTTTTAACTATAGCTGGATATCTAACTTTAAACGCTGTGCCTGCAATGACTGATACACCAGCTGTGTGGAGGAACGATGCAGTCTCGGTGAATCTTTTGAAAACCGTGAAGGTGATTTTTGGGGTTCCTGATCCATTTCTGTTATCCACTGATTGATGGCCAACTGTTTCTGGTGGAAGTTGTGAGATTTGTGCCTGATCTATTTTATACTTGACGCTGTGGAACTGCCAGTTCTTGTTACAGCAATTGTTGCAGTCACACGGGCAATCCGGTAGAAGTTGACTTTTTTGGAAGTAATCATCCAAGAAATGTAAACGAGGAGAGCGATCTTTGTCAAAGAACCAACGTATTTCCCCTTTCATGAAGTAATAGTTACCATTGAGCACCTGTATAATGACATCGATATTTCGGAGGATTCTCCCTCCCATGTATGAATACCAATCTCGCTTTATACTGTGAGGTCCCGAGAAGTCGTTGTTTTTTGCCCATATCCAATTATAGCGCCCTTTGAAAAGATAAATGCTCTCACCCCATGTTACTGCTGCGTCCAAGTTGCATGGTGTTTTCCGTGCACTGATGGGGTGAGGCCCATCACTTTGACCATTTCTGTAATACCTCCAATAGTGGCATCCCTTGAAGAAATAGTTGATACCTTTCCAAGTTGTAGCTGCATCCAAGTTACCTGGAATTCCACGCCAATTTGCGATGGATGCAATTCCATCCAAGCCTTTACTTGTAAGATTCCATCTTCCATATGTGTTTCCTTTGAAAAAATACATGTTCCCATCCCAGGTTACGGCTGCGTCCATAGAACATGGTCCGCGAAGGCCTTCCACATTGTTGCAAGCGAACGTGAAAACATAGCCCAGGATGACACAAGTTAGCACGAACATCTAGAAAGAACCAAAATGATTAGCGGCCTGTTTCCATGGGAGTTTTCAGCCCTGAAGTTTCAGCCCATTTACCCGAGGTGAAATTTATCGCTTCTCTACGGTCATATGATTGTAAATATTTCGCCCCGGGCTGAAATTTCAGCTCGCCTGGCGCTATAGCCGAACTGAAAAGTCAACCCCTAATTAGCGTGTTAATCCTCATTGTTTTGCAAGACACTCGCCCAAGTAATGGCAAATATTTTTCCAGCCCTGGCTGAAATATCGATCGCGCCAGGGGCGGACTGGGACACCAATTCCCCACCTGGAAATTAGTTGTTAAGGGCCCAAAACGTTTCGTTTCAGGTTTAAAGACCCCAGACATTTTTATATTAAAATTAAAATGTGCTCAACTCGAAGATGCTTCATTTTTATGCATTTGTGTAGGGTTTTGTAGCCTAAGGTCCACCTCATAGGGTGAAAAAGTGAGCCCGAGGTGAGCGAAGAGAGTTGTAATTTGAGTTTGGGGGCTTGTCCCCCCCCCCCCCCGGGAAAAGTATTACGATAAACACCTTTAGTTTGGAAAAAGCCATCCTAATTGCAGATGAAATTAAGTTATTGTCAAGTTGATGTTCGCTTTCTAAACCATCAACTCCTTTTGAAGAGCCACTGGAACCCACAGATACATTTTGTCCTAATAACTAGATGTAGCAAGAAGCTCACGGGTAAAGTTAACAGGTGTCAAGTTGGGTCCGTTGATTGAAAACATTCTGATTACAAGAAAATTTCTGCATACTGTTGTTGAAAAAGGAATGCATACGAATTCAGTGCGAGCAAAATCCAATTATAAAGCAACTGGGCTGGCAGTCAGTAAATTATTTGATTGTATCGGAAACATTGAAAATGGTACACAAATGATGAAGCTCCCTCGTATCTTGCGTGCCTGTTCGACAGGTTGTCAGAAACCTGTACTCGGGAACTTCGGAACACAGAAACCGATCTATGTGTCCCGTTTCTACGAACAACATGTGGCCAAAAATTCTTTTCTTTTTAGAGGGGCGAAATTGTGGAATAGCCTGGACGCAAAACCAAAATTATCCAAAACCTTCAAACAATTTAAATCCTGTCTTGAAGACTCTAGAACATGAAGGAACCCATGTAGATCCTTGCTACTATTTTGAACTACTTTTACTTTGTATTTAACTAATTTTATTTAGTGTATTTGAATTGTAAGTTAGGGTTTTATCTTTTTCTTTTCACAGGGCAGTTTGGAAAACAATGTATTTATTTGATAACTTTACCCTG
>REGM01000114.1:914746-927201 GCA_004194415.1 Aurelia aurita | reverse complement strand
AAAAAAAAAAAAAAAAAAAAAAAAAGTCTATTTGCAATGCATTCTGGGACAGCAACCGCGTGCAAAGCCACATGGTTAGCAGAGGGTTTAAATCATTTTCGGCCAAAGCAAATAACCTTTGGTTCCAATAGCCTTAGAGCCATGGGACCTCAGATATGGAATTGTTTGCCGAATAAATTAAAATCAGCCGGACACTTAAATGGTTTCAAAAATATGATAAAACAATGGGATGTAAATGCAATGCCCTAATTGTAAATGTAACGCTTGTGAATTCAACGATATTCTGTAAATTTTGTCCATATATTGTCCATTTAGATTTGAATATTTAACTTGTCTATTATTTCTTTATTTCTTTATTTATTCATTTGTATACCGGGTATCCTAGAAAAAACGCTACAGATTTGAAAAATTCTAATGCACACTATTTCAAACTCATTATCAAATAATTATTTTTATTTCAATCTGTAATGATTAGATAAAATTTTGATATATTTTCCACTATTTTTAGTAATTTGGTTGTAGACTTAAAACTCAGCAAACTTCCAATTTGCTCTTAGGTCAAAACCAGCAACAGCGGCTTACCTTGAGAAGAATTTTGTTGTAAAGGTCTTCTCCGTTCGTGTAATCTTCTGCAACTTGTTGCAAGTGTACTAAGACCGACTTTCTCGTCCTTTATGTATACATTCAGAGGTACAAAGGTTGGTCGGTTGACACTGGGCAGTTGTTGTGATTCGTGTCGTCACATTGACAGTTTAGAGAGGAGATTGCTAGAGAGCGTCAGGTTATGGAGTCCCAGTTGTCGCAACAACAACAATACTTTTCTACACTTTTAATTGAGTTCTTACAGACAAACATGGTAGGGGGGCTAAAACAACATTTTATCGTTGTCCTTTCTTTTCACTCATTTTGCTCGACTTTGATACTAAGAAAATTGCACAATGAGAAATACTTTCTTTTACTTCCCGGGTTTTGGGGTCTGGGTTTTGGGGTCTGGGTTTTGGGGTCTGGGTTTTGGGGTCTGGGTCTTGGGGTCTGGGTGGGGTAATAATAATACAGTGCTGTTATCAATAAGGGTCCTGGTTAAACATAAAAGATGTAAGAAAAACTTAAAAATAAAATCGAGTTAGTTACAATCGAATGTTTACAGTTTGTAAAAAATTCTGTCGGGTCTTTGTGTTTTGGGGTCCAGAACATGCCCGTTTTTTCTGACCCACTGGAATATGGGCGTTCTAGATTTTGGCAATCCCATGAAATTGCTCGGAACAGTCGTAAATCTCCGGTCTCTAAGACCCCGTTTACACAGTAACGGAAGGCTTTTGATCCGTCACAATATCGTAACGTTTCATTCTCGTTTACATAATGACGGATCAAACTCGTATCGGTACGCCGTTGCGTTTACACTGTACCGGAGCGATGGGGGACTTTATAGCTTGAGCATGCGCAGTGCAGTTTGTTGTGTATTTTGGCGGAAAATGAGAGAAAACACAAAGCCCCAGAACGCCCTCGTTTTCGTAGCGTATCAAACTTGTGCCTGCAAAGGCGTTTACACAGTGCCGGATCACCGGCGCTCCGCTTTCATATTTCATATATTTTTTCATATTTCATATATTTAGCTAAGGGGGAGGGTAGCCCTTCAGCACAAATGCTTGTTTTCAAGGGGCCCTCCCATAAAATAGAACTAAATTACAAAAACTAATTAATATTAAAAACTATTAGAAAACCTATTTTACAATCTAAAAACTTATTTACAATGCTCAAAGTTTACAGTTAAAAGAACAAAGTTCAACCCTAAATCAATTGCTTAAATAGGCTTAGGGAGGATGCTTGCTTTGACTCAGCTGAGAGGCTACAGTATTCCACAACTTTGCTCCTCTGAAAGAAAAACATTTTTGTCAATTTGTTGTTTTTTTCATAGGTAGCCTCAGGTCCGTCTCTGTATTGCGGAGGCTACGGGAGGAGCATTCTGAATTTTTTGCGAAGAGGTTACACAAGTATTGTGGAGCTAACCCATTTAGGGATTTGAAGAGTTCCTGAATGGTCTTCCAACCCAGCCCTTCGATAAGTGGTCTGCTAGGGGCGTCGTAGCTGCTGTTTGTTACAATTCTAGCAGCACGTTTTTGAAGTTTCTGCAACTGATTGATTTCAGTTGAACCAGCGCAGCCCCAAACAGAGCAACAATACCGAAAGTGGGGCTCCACAATGCCTGTGTAGAGAGTTTGCAAAGATCTCTTGGTAGGAAAGATTTGGCATGCTTCAAAAAGCCTACTGCCCTGGAGACATTGGCAGAGACTGCCTTGATTTGTTCTTTCTAGTCCAAAGAGCGTATCAAAAACGATATGGCTAACCGTATCAAAAATGTGACGGATCCATTTCACTTGGCATGTGTAAACGGAAGGCCTTTCCGTAACAGTTTTGTAACGGATCCAAAGCTTTCCGTTACTGTGTAAACGGGGTCTAAAACCCTTAAAATCATATTTGTTCTGGTTCTCTTTATTTCAGCCAATGACGTCAACTTGAGTAAACAACGCTTGTAAGGNAATACCGAAAGTGGGGCTCCACAATGCCTGTGTAGAGAGTTTGCAAAGATCTCTTGGTAGGAAAGATTTGGCATGCTTCAAAAAGCCTACTGCCCTGGAGACATTGGCAGAGACTGCCTTGATTTGTTCTTTCTAGTCCAAAGAGCGTATCAAAAACGATATGGCTAACCGTATCAAAAATGTGACGGATCCATTTCACTTGGCATGTGTAAACGGAAGGCCTTTCCGTAACAGTTTTGTAACGGATCCAAAGCTTTCCGTTACTGTGTAAACGGGGTCTAAAACCCTTAAAATCATATTTGTTCTGGTTCTCTTTATTTCAGCCAATGACGTCAACTTGAGTAAACAACGCTTGTAAGGAAATATTTTCCACGTAGGGGGCTGTCAACCAGCCAAGTTCGAGACTGTCTTCCTTATAACGACGACAGGTCAAAGTGTTTCAATGCAGCTGTTATTTGATCAAGAGTTTTTGGCCAATTTTGCGTTTCTTTGGACGGAAATTTTAAGGAAATATTTTATTGCGAGCACAGAAATTAAGCAAAAGGCAAAAGCATTTACCATGGTACACCCATTTTTTTTTATAAGAAATTAAGGTCTGGGGTTGGTAGGCAATTTCTTATATTTTAGGGCCATTTTGCTATCAAAAGTTTCTTATGTGTTTCTTATATTGTTAATGCCCTAAGTATAGAGCCAATATATTTTTGCTAGAAGGATTTCCAAATTACTTAGTAAGATCTCAAAACATTTTATAACATAATTCGCAATCAAAACAATTCCAAACATCCACTATTATTGTATATTGTCAAAACATTTTCGAATGACCTGGGAAAATTAAAGCTACAAATTGCTATATTTTCTTACTCTTTTTAAATAATTCAGGTAGGGTAGTTTCTTAAGTTTTAAACAATTGAGCCTACCGTTTCTTATAAGCTGTTTCTTGTAAGAAAACTGAGTGTATCTATCTTTGATTTATCCTTTCAGCTACACACAAACATTTTAATAATTACGTTCGAATCACAGGTTTGTTATTTATGGGCGATCGAATACACGGAGCTCTTTTAGAGTCACCCGGTATAGTTATAGAGTTTTTTTATGTTTGCACCTCACATAAGCGTGCGTGGAGATCAAATCTGGGGGGGCTGCCCGATAAAAAACCTATTATTTACCGAATTTTTTGCCCGACTTAGGGCAGATTTTTGCCCGAAAAAGGCTGATTTTGGTAAATTTTTCCAACGTTTCGGGGGGGCTGCCGCCCTCCCAGCCCCCGGTTCCTACGCCTATGACACCTCAAACTTACGATTTTCGTCCTGGATATCGCTACTACTACCTTAACTATTACCCCCTCATCGCTCCACCTGGGACTCATACGTCTACACACACAAAGATTGGACTTATTTTCCGTTCTGTTTTGGTTTTCTGTCTCGGTAATCGTTGCACAGTATTTATAATTTATGGCTAAAAGAAACATTAATCTTTGTACTCACAGTTTGTTTCCCATCTTCCCGCACTGGAAACATGAATTTTGAGCCGTTTTATCATCGGGGTTTTACTTAGGCCATCCGCCATTACTAACAAAAAACTTAAGCCAAAAGCCTGGTTTCCAGCGTATGACGTATGACGTAAGAACACCCTGGGAACGAGGTTGGGTTTCCATATAATCGTTGCGATGGTTTTGATCGTTGTGAACGACTCCAGCGATCTCAACGATCTTATGGAAACTTGCACGAACGATTCTAGCGAGCGATTTCTTTTCATTTCATTGAGATCGCTGGGATCGCTGGAGTCGTTCACAGCGATCCAAACGATCGTAGCGATTATATGGAAACCAGGCTTTCAAGTCGCAAATTTAGTCCGACAAATTCTGTGTATGTATGAGTATGTATGAGTCCTACTTAGAACGTCCAGTGCAGTCCAGTGTCCGTCGGATTTATCAATAGCGATAACTACGATGTTGTAATCAGTCTTTTTAGCGCCCAATTTTAAAAGCATAGGCAGGCAACCCCTATGTGGGTAAATATTATTGGCATAACCCCCCAATATGGTGCAGAGAAGAAACTGCCAAAATGAATCTTGTGTTACAGCAGACGGGAAGAAATCATGTTCTGTGCCGCGAAGAAATTAACAATCTTTCAAGGGCATTGATCGGGTAGCCAACAACCTGGGGCTTTCACTATCTCTTTGTTTCCTTTACGTTTTAGTTTATTTAACACAGAATTGTATGTATATTTGCTGAAACTATTGCCACACGTCGCTCACAACATTTATTATTACATTGATTGTAATCAGTCTATTTGCGTCTTAGGATGAACGAAATTTCTTGCGAGACCCTCCAAGTGGTGTAGACTTTCATTTTGACATTGAGACTGTCATGCCAGTTGCTCTGACAATACTCAAAGAAGATAAAAAACTGCAGGATATGAGATTCAAACTGGTACCTAAAAAGTAAGTGTAAGATTTCTTATTTGAAAGACTTCGGGTGGCATATTACGGAATTTTAGTATGTTGTTATCTTACATTTTGACCTTGATAGTAAAAATACAAAATCGAATTATGGGTCCTGTTCTGCAGAAAATTTGCGAAATTATGGACATTAATTTGCGGAATTATGGTCCAAACTTTCATTAAATTTATGAAATTATGATCCTAAAATTCTTAAAAATTTGCGGAATAAGATGGGTACCAATTTTTTATGCAAAATGGCCCGTCCCTGTCAGATGATAGGTCTAGATACCCCTCCGAGACCAGGATACTACCTTTGTAAATGGTGAAGAGATTTTGCGAATGGTAAATAGATTTTGCGAATGGTAAATAGATTTTGCGAAATGGTAAATAGATTTTGCGAAATGGTAAATAGATTTTGCAAATGGTAAATAGATTTTGCGAAATGGTGAAGAGATTTTGCGAAATGGTGAAGAGATTTTGCGAATGGTAAATAGATGCGCCATAGTTGATGGTCACTTTACTTACTCGTTACTTGTTTATTTTCAGAATGAAAGAAGAGAATTTTTGGAGGAATTACTTCTACCGTGTGTCTCTAATTAAACAGTCGTCACAACTCTCAACTTTGGCGCAAAGTGGTATGTTGTAAAATTTTTGCGGCAGTTCTTTTCGAACACTAATGCCAATCGACGATAGACTTATTACCTGAGTCCATTGTTTCCATGCGCTCTTTGATTTGAATGATGTCGCTTCGGTCAACAGAGACTCATAATATTACTCTAAAAACTTGACCCTATTCAGGCCTTCGCACGCAAGAAACTGTCGTGGCAATCAGCTCACAGGATTCCACGAATTCCAATGTGATTCAAGCTTCAATCGACAGTGTGAACGTTACTCTACTTACACTCACAGAAATCAGGTGGTTTTGAGAAGTACTCTAGAGTATTTTTAGGGGTACCATATTTGCGCCCGGCTAGAGTACCCAAAAAGGTACTCTAGAAACCACCTTATTTCTGTGAGTTTATGTATGCTAAGGTTTCATCATTAACTGCGTGCCGATTGGGATTTCTGCTGTATTTCGTTTCTGGGATTTGATAGCTGAGAATGGGCCTAAGCAGGGTCATCTTTTCCTCTGTTTCATTGTGAGTCTGTTTTGAGCACGGTTTACCACTGGAATACAAAGTCCCGTCGAAACGAGTAAGACTTTTTGGTAAACATTTCAGATGTAATTCGGCTCTATGCCATATGCCATCAGGAGAAAATGTGAGCCTGAGAGCCTGAGGAAATTCTATACAAAACGTGTGCAAAGTTATCTAATTTTAGGTAGAACACTTTGCATCGTTAAGGGGAGTGTGCAATGGTAAATAGGCTTGCCAATAAATACAGCAAAGGAAACATTCAGACACAGCATTGTTTCTTTGGCTATCCATTGTTCATGACGCGTGTGCAATTTTGATTTCAAGAAGATATTTTCAGATTGTTTTGCGCCTTGCAACCTTGCACAAACCTTTTGATGTATTCAAAATGAATAATCATTTTAAATCCTTAAAAACTTTTATCACAGTTCACAGGCCACTCTTTGCCCACGTCACAAAACACCGCTTGAGTGGATAGGGCTCAAATCTTTCAAATCTTTAAAAAGGTGGATGTAAAATTCTATTACATTTTTCTTTGAATTGAATGGCTTGAAAGGAACTTAGGGTACTTTGCTGTAAATCTGCCGTTGAAATGTTATGATATCTTGATTATTTTCAAAATGGCGGCGTTTATATTTTTCTTGAAAGAATTAATGGAAAATTTTGAAAAAACTAAAATCATCATAAATCCTAAATCCTAAATCAGTTGAGGAAAAATGATACAATCTTCAAGAAATCCATAGTTTACGAAGGTCTACAATATGGTATCAAGCAGAAATCTGTCGCTGTTCTGGTTTAGGATTTAGAAATTTGATGACGTCACAGCCTCAAATATAATAAATGCTGCAATTTTGAAACTAATCAAGATATAAAAAATTTCCATGGCAAATTTACAGCAAATTACCCGAAGTGCCTTTTAAGCCATGTAATTCAAAGAAAAATGTAATAGAATTTTACACCCACCTTTTTAAAGATTTGAGCCCGCTTGAGAAACATTTTTGCCAAACACGAGCAGAAGCTAGAAATGTTTTTGAACCATGAACTACTTCGAAAGTATCCTTTACCGAATTCTGCTTAGCAGATGGTAAATTTTTGCAGAACAATGCTTAAAAAAGACGACAAACGATAACATCAAGATAAGTGTCCCAATAATATTATAAAGCATTATATGCGGTAGGATATCGTATTTTTTAAATCGATTTTCTTTCCTTAAACCACGAGCGATAGGACACCAAGTGTCTATTAGTGTAAAATTGTTGTCAGTCGTGAGCCACCTTAATCCAATGAGCCACCTTAGATGCTGATCCACCTTAATCGTAGATTTACGCTTAGGATGGGTCAGCACTTAATGTGGCTCACTACTGATAAAAATGAATTTCACGCAGATACACAATGGGTTAAGGTGGCTTATTACCGACAAAAATCTCACACTGATACACTCTAGGTGTCTTGTTGCCCATGCTTAAAATGATTCCATTGTCTTTGACTAGAAACCAAACGAACGAGTAACGGTCAAGATGGAAAACGAAACTCCAGGACAGACCTTGGTAAGTAAGAAGTTTAATCTAGCATAGGTTGAACAGAGATTGGAAAAATAGTTATTGCAACTTTCTTTTGATTTTGTGGCTCGAAGGGAACTTGAACTACTGTGTTATAATTTGTTATTGGGGATTTTTGATATCTTGATTATTTTCGGAATTACGGCTCTTTATGTTTCACCCAGTTTTGCGGTCGTGACGTCATCAAATTGCTAATTTGTAAGCCAGGATAGCTACAGATTTCTGCTTACCGCCATAATGTAGACCTTCATAAACTATGGTATTCTTGAAGATTGTACTGCTTTTCCTCAATTAATTTAGGATTTGGGATTATTTTGATTTTTCAAAGTTTTTTATGAATTTTTCAATGAAAAGAAAAATGCTATAATTCCGAAAATAATCAAGATATCAAAAATACCGCAAGTATAGCAAAGTAGCTGACGTTCCTTTCAAGCCATGAAATCAAACAGAAGATGCATTAACCATGTGTGCAGTCGTTTTCAAAGGTTTGGCGCCTGCAAACTGGACAATATCTGAGTTTATACTAGAGAACAGTTTTGATTCAATAATGATTAATTTTTCATGAATTTTTCGACGAAAAGAAAAACGCTATAATTCCGAAAACAACCAAGATATCAAAAATACAGCAAATTTAATTATAACAAAGGACTGGAAGTTCCTTTGAATCCATTAAATCAAACGGACGATGCAATAGCCATTTGTCCAATCATTTTTAAAGATCTGACGCCTATGCTTCTGAATCTACATTTATCAAGACTTGTCGCAAGTAGTTTTCACTACTGGGTGAGTCAGAAAAGACGATCCCCGTTTGAAAGGCCACTGCTCCCTGGATATCAAAACGATAATATTGACGCATACATTATTTAATGGTTGACATGTTCAAATATAATTAAAAATTTACCGGACTGAAACCGGCCACACCGTTCTGAGATTATGCCCCTTCAAGAAACCTTCAAAAACGGCATAAAATCACGACCAAATTGCCGTCATATTCCTCTCTTAATAGCGATGATTTATACATGCTTTAGCACGTTTTATCCCTTTGGGAGGAAGAAAGTGCCATCTCTGGGAACATAACAACATTATTATCGGAGATTTTATCCTCCCAAGAGGATAACACGTGCTATAGCATATGCAAGCCATTGCTGTAAGGCAGAAATATTTGGAAAATTTGCTCTTGATTTTAGGCCTGTTTTGAAGGTTTCTTGAAGAGGCTTTCTCCAGGAAATCGCTCATAATTTCAGAACAAGTCGCATTTGGGTCTCTTGTTTTAGCTTTCGCACAAAATTGCTCTTTAAAAGCTCATAAATCAGTGAATTTTCAGCGGATTTGCAAGATTCTTGTGTCTGAAATTAATTGAAGATGTTAGAAACAGGGGGTATCTTAACATGGAGCCTGTTCATTTTCTCGTTATTTTTCAATATTCAATCAAACGTCGAACAATTATTTTGGGACACCTTGTATACTCTGTAATTTTTTTCAGACAAAAACAACAGCGACTCGTCTAAAGGAGGCGAAAAGCAGGTAAGAAGTAGCATTATTTCAAGCATTTGATTTCTGGAATTGAAGATCCACAGCATTTTGCTAGTTTCACTACATGGGCCATAAATTCACTCCTCTATCCGAATTGACAAACGTCACTACAACTAATATACCATATTTTAGTGAAAACAACAGCAAGTCTATTCAATTCGGTTCAAATCAATAACGAGCATAAATCGAATGGATTTAGTAAGAAATATAGCATTGACTGTAGCTTCTTTCGAAAGGTTGATTGTTGCGAAATGGTGCCAATTCATGAAAAATATTTTAAAAAACGAGGTATTCAAATTTTGGTTGTAAATGAAAGACTTGTTGAGATATTTCAAAGATTTTTCTCTGATCCGAATTTCTTGTGCAAAACCTTGCAAAAAAGTTTGCTCTTTTCGTACTTACATGATTTACCCCCGTGCTCCTCACGCTCATAAATGATAGTCCAGTACATCAAAGGACAAATCCGGGGTTGTCATGATTTATATTCAAATGAATGAATATACTATTACGAACAGTGTAGCGAATTTTTCCCAGTACTTTTCGTCTTTTCTCTGACAAAATAGATATTCAAATGAATCTTTAGTGTGTATAGTCTCAAAAGTCAGTCGGCTTTGACGTCATATTCAACCCGAACGAGGCTGATCTATTGTTTGAGGTGCGTCCTGACGTCACGATATTGCATTTAAATCGTGGCTAACCTCCCTGCCGTGCAACAGTACAAAATGGCGCCCCGAATCAGGCTAGTTTTGGCCTACGTTATCAAATTTTTTGGCTGAAGACTGCAGTTCAGAGCTTGAAAAGGCAGAAAAACATTGTAATCTTGCTTAAACAGAAAGTAAACTTATTTTATGACATCGTTTCAAGCAACCCCGGATTTTTCCTTTAAATGTTGTCTAATTACGTAAGATCTAAAGTATAGTACTTGATATTTTATTTAAGTTACTTCTTGAAATAGATTGCAGATGCGAAACCCCGAGGGAAGAGGCACTATGTATATTTTGGGTACTGGGGACGTGTCGCCCGGCACGGTCTCGTTTTCACGATTTTATTATAAGGATCTGTATCGATTATCGTTGTTTTGGTATATAGTATAAAAAGATAGGCCACTTTCAAAAAATGGTACAAGGTCGTGTATACATTTTGGGAAAATTGGTACAAGGAACGGGTATATCTTTGAAGGTTGGGTGGCACGTCTCTATTCAAAATCTGGTCAAGTGCCCCGGGGAATGCGAAAGTCCGCGAATCGAAACAACTAATGAGTTTCGCTCCAGTTATCGCAAATGCTATTTGACGTCTATTTTGAGACTTAAGCCCTGGCCAAACGAAGCTATCTCCCTCCTTCGCAGAGGCAGTTTTTAGGTAAAGGCAAGTTTTAGGTAAACACAATGGAGACTTGGGCAAGTCCATTGTTTGCCAAACATTGAGGTTTGCTTGCCAAGCAAAGTGTTTGTCCGTTTGGCCACGTCACAGAACATTGTTTACCGGAAATTTTTTCTTGTGGCATGCAGAAATTTTTTTTGAAGTTCTTCAATAATGTTTCCCCACAAACTTTCCGTAATTCTGCTTGTCAAACAATGTTTTGTGATCTGGCCAAACGGGAAAACATTGCTTGGCAAGCCAATCTCAAATGTTGGGCAAACAATGTCTGCTCGTTTGACCATAGCTTTAAAGTACGTCAGATACGTTTATTCAACTTCAGTAATCGCCACAAATTCATTATAATCAACAAACAATGTCTGCTCGTTTGACCATAGCTTTAAAGTACGTCAGATACGTTTATTCAACTTCAGTAATCGCCACAAATTCATTATACTCGATCTCATCATTGCCATCTTGATCCAACCAATCTAACATGAGTCCCATTTGCATTTCTGTAATCGGAATCTTACAACTCTTTATTCCCTTTCGAAATTCATTCCTGGTCAGAGTCAAACTTTTATCCTTATCCCATTGGTTGAATAAATCGAGCATGCGCAGTCGACTCTTTACGAGGTACGCCGCTATTATTTCGACAATTTCTCGGCGTATTTTGTTCATATTGGGTGCCATACCGCCGCTGTTTGTCACGCCACCAACTTGCATTTTTAGGCCCTTATTGGTGACTAGCAGATTATCCAGTTCTCCTTTGCATGTTCTTGTTACTACGACTCCGTTAAGTTGTAGCTCTTTCAAACGACAATGCTCATTTTTGCTGATCGCCTCTACTAAAGCAGTCACCCCTTCGCTCTTTATTGCATTCCAGTTTAGTTTTAAAACGACAAGGGTGCGATTAACTTTAATCATCTCTCCTAAGGAAATCGCTCCTTTCTCGCTTATTCGATTATAACTCAGGTCCAATTCCTCCAAAGCGTCATTCCCTAGCATTGCTTTTGAAATAGCCTCTGCTCCATTATCAGCAAATCCATTCCATGCTAAATTGAGGCTAGTTAAAGATGTATTGTTCCTTAAACCATAAGCTATCGCTATGGCACCCTCGTTTCTGATATGATTCCAGCTTAAATCGAGGTTGCTGATTTTATCGTTGATGCCTAATGCTTGGCCTATCAAAGTACCACCGTTTGCACTGAATTCATTGTGGCTAAGGATCAATGTTTTAATACAGACGTTTTCTCGTATGACACTGGCTACCAATGCAGCATGCCTGTCCTTTAAGCCTGTATAGGACAATTTCAGATTATTTATACTTCTATTGTTCTTTAAAGACATCAGCAACTCTGCTAGCCCTTCGTTACAAATGTTATTGACCGACAGATCAAGACTGACGATATACAAATTCTCTCTTAAAGTCTTAGCGATTGCTCTGGTTCCCTCCTCGTCAATATTATTATCACGTAAGTCCAGATCTGTGATACAAGTATTGGTTTTTAATACTACCGATATTGCTTTTATTCCATTCGCTCCAAGTCCTTGATGGGATAATTTCAATGAACTTCTCGTCAAGCTATTTAACAGTGTAGTCGCAGGAGGTATGCCAAGTTTTTTACATTTTGCGAGATATTTTTCTTTTTGCTCATCAACAAAACTGATCGGTCCTTCACGCTCCTCCTCCAAATCCGTTTCATAATCTTCCTCCATATTTTCTTCAAAGCCATAATACGCATTTTTCTCAGGCACTGATTTTCCCTCGCCAACAGATCTTTTGTGACTGCCTTTCTCAAAACCATCATTTTCCCCATTCTGAGACGCTCCATTCGTCTCCCCCTTATCAAAACCATCCACGCCCCCTATGTTTGATAAGTCCTCATTTTTCT
>REGM01000114.1:886018-901460 GCA_004194415.1 Aurelia aurita | reverse complement strand
TGACTATGCGTTTGTGTACCCTTCGTAAAGCAATGGGGGGGGGGGGACACTTTCGCATAGTCAATTTTGTTATGCGTTTGTGTCCCAGGACACTTTCGCATACTAGGATTTGACTATGCATTTGTGTACCCTTCGTAAAAAATGGGGGGGGGGGACACTTTCGCATAGTCAATTTTGTTATGCGTTTGTGTACCAGGACACTTTCGCATACGAGAATTTACTATGCGTTTGTGTACCCTTGGTAAAAAAATGGGGGACACTTTCGCGCATAGTCGATTTTGTTATGCGTTTGTGTACCAGGACACTTTGGCATACTAGGATTTGACTATGCATTTGTGTACCCTTGGTAAAAAAATGGGGGACACTTTCGCGCATAGTCGATTTTGTTATGCATTTGTTTACCAGGACACTTTTGCATACGAGAATTGACTATGCGTTTGTGTACCCTTCGTAAAGCAATGGGGACACTTTCGCATACCCTGGCTTTAATAACCTGGCCCTGGCTTAAATTTAATAACCTGGCAAATAGGACGCTAAAGAGAACCAAAGTTTTTGAAATTTTGAATTGAATGAATTTTGCTGCCTCTGCGCAGGAAATGATTATTCTCGGTTTGAAACGTAATCTCGTTTGCGCGCAGACAGCCATGTGAATTTTTTATGGCGGGAGATTCCAAGAAAAGACAGATGGTTTTGTCATGGTTTTGTCAAGGACGAGAAAAACGAACTAAGCATCATATTTATTGGATTTAATGATTATTCTGACCATTAAAGTATTGAACAACTATCTTATTATATAAAGAAGAGATCTGATTGCAAGTTATTGAGATGGATGCCAAGATTTTAATCATTGGAAGTGGAGGAAGGGAGGCCGCCATTTCTTGGAAACTTGCCCAGTCTGAAAAGGTTGGAAAAATTTTTGTCTCGCCTGGAAATGCTGGGACAGAGCAAGCAAGCAAAACAGAAAATGTTGAATTGGATATCAAAGATCATTGTAAAGTTGCAGAATGGTGTTCAGAAAGAAAGATCGATCTTGTCGTGGTAGGACCAGAGGCACCGCTCGCTGAAGGTTCGTAAACAAATATTTAGAAGATAGAAAAGCAAATTTCAAATTTCCCAGAAATTGGCAGATGTTAGTTACTTTTCATAACTTTGTCAACCAGACGACAACAGACAGAAAATTGCAAGATTTTTGTGATCTTTTGATGGTACTGTAGTGAGGACCTGTTTTTGCTAGATCGCATCTCAGACAGTCAGATGATCCCAGGTTGGAAATGTTGCTAAGGGACCATCGACATTTAGGTTTCGTCTTTCATCACGGCATTTGGCCGTGATTGTTGGACCCCCCTCCCCCCCTCCGTCATCGCGGCCTAAATAAAAATCAGCCTAAAAACGACCGTTGTTGTTCTCGAGATCGCCAAGTTATTTTAAGCAGAACCTGAGGTCTAAACTGCCGCTTAAATTAGTCATCTTCAGATGGAACAAACAATATCTCTTTCGATTGAATCTTGTAGGTAAAATGACAAGTGAAACGTACTAAAAAGTTATTTTTCAAACTAATAATATCATAGATTAGGTTTCGTCATGAACATGCAAGTAATCACGGCTTTGGTCAACACCCCCTCCCCTCATCACGGCCAAATGCCGTGATGAAAGACGAAACCTAAATGTCGATGGCCCCTAATTGAATGCTGTGCCAAATGTAAGAGAAAACTCACAAAACGATTTTGAAAGGGGTCGTCCAAAAATCCACTCATGATCAGTTAGTGGCATTTGGCCGCTACGGGGAGGGGGTTTCATCAAAATCAGTTAAGCGATCATCGTTGGAACTTAAGAAATTACATGTGTTATCTAAAATGAAGACTTCGAAATCGTACACGGAAACTGGCGAGAATTGATTTGTAGCGATGTTTCGCCACGTCGTTTTCCTATGAATGAGCGGTCAACCATTTTAGGCCAATATATGAGCACAGCATGCAATATAGAAAAATATAGGTAGAGTCCGCTAAGGAGGAGGGGAGAGGAGGGTAAAAAAAAGTTTGGACGTTTGGGGAGAGGGGGTTTTGTCCAGGACATTTCTCATCACCAAACATACTTTTGCTTGCAAAAAGATTTTCAGGATATTCTGTATAGGCTCTAAAGGTCATAAATTTCATGAGACATTTCTTGTTACAAAATTGATTTGTTAGTCTTCCCCAAAGAGACTGATGATATTAAATTCTCTTCAACAGTCTTACTGGAAATGGAAAAGTCTGATGTTATGATCAGTGATTTATAGCCTCTTCTGGGCAGAAAAATGAATTCATGGTATTTCATTTTAATGTTTAGCAAGTTTAAAAATCACCCTCATTTATATTTCATCCTTTTTTATTATTATATTTAACAAATCATCTTCCTTTTTCAGGGCTAGCAGACAGTTTAGGAAAGAAGAAAATCCCTTGCTTTGGTCCATCCAAGTTAGCAGCACAGATAGAATCAAGCAAATCATTTGCAAAATCATTCATGAATCGTTACGGGATTCCAACCGCACAATGGGTGTCTTTGAGGAGTGTTGAAGATGTTCGCCAGCACATCGAGAGTGCTTCTTATGATGCATTGGTTGTTAAAGCTGATGGTCTTGCGGCTGGAAAAGGTGTCATTGTTGCCTCCAACAAAGCAGAGGCTACTCAAGCTGCCGAAGAAATGTTAAAGGTTCGGTTTTGCCCTGTGTTTCAGTTCTCATGTAACAGAAATATTTTGGAAAATCCTTGTTGTATATATATATATATAAATTATTTCTGTTTGAACAAGAATTTCTGCTTCAAATTTTTGCATTCGCTGGCAAAAATCCTTTGTTTTGCACAGGCAAAAATCCTTTCTTCGTCACAAAGAATTCTTGAGAATGTAACGATTACCAAGAATTCTAAGGGATTCTTATGTACCAATAACAACCTTATCTTTAAACTCATTCAGATTTAAATTTGAAAATCTGAAAAACCGAATATGTTATTGATATTCTAACTTTTATCACAGAACGGAAAGTTTGGAGATGCTGGAAGTTCTATAGTCCTTGAAGAGAAATTAGAGGGTGAAGAGATATCTGTAAGTATATATCTGTATGTTATTTTTGAAAAGAGAAGATTGAAAGATGGTGTTCTATTAGACATTTTTGGTGATTTTCCTTTGTTATAAGGTGGGATAATTTGATAATAATAATATATATATATAATAATATAAGCATTTTTATAGCGCCATGTATCCCTAGGGCTCATAGGTGCTTAACAACAAAACTAGTTAACTTAACATAAAATTAGAGTCCAGAATATAATTTACACGGGAATATTAAATAATTTTACTTAAAATTATTAACCTATTCAATAAAATCAAGACCTATTTCATAAAATCAAAATAATGAATACTTTTAAAATAAGCTTGTTGAGACCTAATTGTTCCTGTATTTACTAAAATCAAATATAGTTACATCTAAAAAGTCAATAGATTTGATATCTAGAGTCATCTCATCTAACACTAATCTAACAGTATTTGCTCTTTTTGCACTTTGAAAATACCCACTTCGTTAACGTAAAGAATTATTTTGTTGAAGCGTGTTAGGCAACACTACTGAGAGATTTCTGTAGCCACCAGTAGAACAGCTCTACCCTACAGCCCTGTCATTTGATATGCAGATTGTCCTTAGATCAATGGAATTTCATCATTAGATTGAAGGAAAAGCAATTGTTGCTTCTCCTTCTGAAATTTACTTGATAAGTGCCTTTCAGGGGTTAATGGACTTCAAAAATGAACTCAGCATCAAATTTCAGGGGGAGCTACCATTGTTCTGCTTAATTTCACCATTGCGTATCCCGCACAGTTTATTATGTTTTTGTTTTCCGTAGTAGTGTATGTTTGGGGGTAAAATTGGCCTTCCAAAGTAAGCAGAGCTCTTTACCAATTAGTTGGTGTATAAAGGAAATCGGTGGATCAAACCTGTAGAGAGAACCATACTTGAACATCACTCCTTCAATATAAGGAAATTCCATCAATCTAGGGAAAATCTGCATGTCAAAGGAGGTTGCCCTTTCTGTAGAAAAGACAAGAGAATCATAAACCTTTCAAAAAGTTGTGCTGCCCGCTCTTCAGCGAGCTGTTAACAGCCTGTTGTCCTGATTATAAAGATACTGTCCTCATTATAAAGATATTCTGTTTTTTTATCAAAGTTTGATGAGAAATTGATTTTCCTTTTTAGGTCTTAGGGTTCAGTGATGGTACAAATATCATTGCATTTCCACCTGCTCAAGACTTCAAAAGATTAAATGATAAAAGTGGTGCACCAAACACAGGAGGAATGGGGGCTTATTGTCCTGTCAAGAATGTAAGATATTTTGTTCTTGTTTTACTTTTTGTATGATTTGCTTGCCTTCTTGTTTCTTTAGTAATGTGCATATGTTTCAATTATGATTGAAAACTCCTATCTACAGGATGAAGCCTACCAAGTGTCCCAAAATAATGTATCGGCCTTTATTGGGCCGCACAATCATGAATTATGCACCGATTTGAATTAACTATCTATCGTTTTGAAACAAAAATAAATCAAACAACAATAATAAAAAAATAATAATATAAATATAATAATAATAATAAATAATAATAAATATAATAATAAATAAATAATAATAAATAATAAATATAATAATAATAAAAAATAAAAAAAAACAAAAATATTATTTGAAAAAATAATAGGTGTTAAATCTATTTAGCTTAGATGCCAGGCCATGAGAACTAGAGTATGACTAAAACATTTGGGTGTAGCCATATTTATATGAAACACCAATAACCCCAAATATGGCAAACTATTCCAGAAGGGAAGTGCTATTAAACCATATAGGGTAAAAGGAAATGCAGGCATTACTCATTACTAGGAGGGAGTGCCACATACCAATATAGGCAGGAAATATTCGGTATGAAATCATGCTGCCAATATATATACCCTAGAGGTTAGGCCCACCTATCCCTAGGAAACTGTTTATCCCCAACACTCTAAGTATTTAGACTTACATTGAGGCAAGCCACAATGACCACCTTAGATGTAGAAATTTACTTCACTAAAATTGGTGTTATCGTTATAGATTTATAGACAATTTTTTTACTTTTTTCCGTTTCCCCTTTCCAGCTTTAATAATACGTATGACAATTGCATCAATTATCTTGTTAGGAACCTAAACAAGCGACCCATATACAGTTTTTTTTTTTTTACAAATATAAATTTTAAAAAAAACTACAAGTTATACAAGATACTGTGGCATTTGTAGCGAGGAAGGACACACAGTCACCGGCTCCTCACTACAAATGCCACTTACAATGTTCTAAGAAATATCAACGATAAATTAAAATGCAAAAAGATACACAAAGAAAAGGTAAAGACTAAAACAAACAGAAAACAAAAACTAAAGTACTCCCAGAACTCCGGGAGCACTTCAGTCAAAATAAGGGGGTTAGGCTGCTGTTATTCCAGAAAGTTTAATTGAAACCGTCCAGAAGTTTTGATGAAAGAAATAGTTGCTTCTAGGATGATTCTGTTTGCAAATGTGCTTTCATTTGGGTTCCCATATAACAACAAGTGACAACGATCCTTTGAGTTCATGTTAGCAACATCAAATCCTATACAGTTACATGTGAGACGCACATATTTGTGATTAGGTTTTGCTCCTTGGAGGATGACCATGCCTGCTTTCATTTTCTGAATTTGAAACTTGAGAAAAATGTTGTCTAAATTTTAGTTCTCTTTTTGGTGTGTTCAAAATAGCTCCCAAGAAAAGTAGCCCGTAACTCTAGAACGGCATGAACGATTTTAGTTCAACTCTCCTTTCCGAAAAATAGACTGCTGCAATATTTGTTGCAAAAATTGTAGAAATTGTATCAGAATTTACAGAGTTGTTTCCATTGATAGATTTCAGATGAAACCCTCAAGCTCATCAAAGAAGAAATTTTGCAGAAAACAATAACTGGTATGAAAGAGGAAGGATACCCCTTTGTTGGGGTCTTGTATGCTGGCTTAATGTTAACAAAAAGTGGGCCTAAAGTTTTGGAATTCAATTGCAGATTTGGAGATCCAGGTTTGTAGTTCATACTCTTCCTTGATAATCGATTTTCAGAAGATCTTGAAAGAAGAAGAAATTATGTGTTTCTGCTTCAACTGAAGCTGGGCAGACGTTCTGCAGCACTTTCCCAGCAAGGCTTTCTTAGACAGCCTGGTCTGGAGGTGTTGTGGCGCAGTGGCACAGTTTGAATGTGTTGTGGCACAATGGTGCAAGCCTCTGACTTTGCAGCCAGAACAGTCAAGCGGACAGAGTTTGAGTTGAGCCCAGTTCGAGCCCCACCACTTGAGCGTCATGACAAGGGTTGTGGCCTCGATTAGGTCTTCTCTAATTCTGCGATCCCAGCACTTGGGCGCTAAACACCACAACTTTACCTTCACCTTCAAACAAACATTAGCTCATCCTGGTTCTTTAGCAGTTTGCGCATGAACCCTGGCTGGTAGTTGATATTGTAGTTATATAGCGAAACAGAGAACTCTTGTTGTAAGTCTTTCTTACTTTGTAGACATAAAATTGAATTGAGTAAAAGATTTGATCGCCATAGCTAAATTTCTTAAATTATATAGAGCTATATGTTTTGTAAGAAAAAGAGCTCTATTTCACTCTAAACCTCAACCTCATACCAACTTTTCAAAAATGTCCTATTTATTTGTTCTTTCTACCAACTTCACAAAAATGGATAGTTCTTTATACCAAAATCGTGAAAATTTTGCGGCTCTTTGTACCAAAGTCTTGAGAACGATACCGTTCCTGATGGCACGCCCCCAGTACCCAACATATATATAGTGCCCTCGGGCTCTAAACATACAATGAAAGTTAAACAATAATTCTCGGGAATACGCGGGGGAGTGACAGTTTCGAACTTAGTTTCTTAGTGCATCTCATTTCAAACGTAGGACTAGATTTTGGTAAATTTCTGGCAATCATAAAACTAAGTTTCTTTTAGACAAGTTTCTTTTGAAATAGATCATGTATACCTTTTTTTAAAGAAACTTGAATCAGCCCATAGTGCTAAAAGTTTCTTAATTTCACATGAAAATTTCTGCTTTTTAGTACCATTTTCATTTCATTTTTCATTTTAAATTATTTAACCACGGTAGCCCCGTCAGTCCTGTGGAGACTGCTTTAGAGGGGGCCGTGCAATAAGACTACAAAGTAAAAACCTAATTTACAAATTTTGCTAACTTAAGATAAATAGGAATGAAAAAACTAAAAATGTCCATAACAAAATTTTACGAAATTAAATCAAAGGAAAAGTGAAATCAAACTCTCTGCAATGGCTCGTTTACCTTTTTTTGAAGGTAGGAAGAGAGGGTGCATGTTTGACATCCAAGCTTAATTTGTTCCAAAGCTTAGGTCCACGAAATGAAATAGACTTCTGCCCATTTGACGTTTTGAAAAATGGAACACGCAAGTCAGTTTCGGTGTTTCTCAGCCTCAGTGTATTTTGGGCTGAGTTCTTTATAAACAGCTTAGACAGATATTCCGGAGCAAGACCATTTGTTGACTTGTACATTATAGTCGCTGTTTCATTTTGAATAATGTCAGAAATTGTTAGGAACCAAAGGTTTCTTAATTCGTTTATTATTTTGCGAGTGCACGAATTATGATGTATTGTATCTAATATGCTACAGATATGTTTCTTGACAGATAAAACATCAGGTGGGAAGAAAAGTGTTCTATTACGTTCAAAACTTAAAAATAGAATTAAAATTACTCAACAAGGGTTCAGCGACATATTTACCATAATGTCAATGAATTTAGCTTTTAAAAGTTTCGCAGCTTTTCTCAAACATAGTACTAGAGTTTCTTAAATTTTCTCCCATCCTAGTACTAGTTTCTTATAAACTAGTTTCTTATATATATAAAAAACGTGTTGAAAGCAAAGTTTTTGCCAAATACTCAATTATTTGTTAGATGAAATATTCTTCTTATTTGTCAACAGAAACACAAGTTTTGCTTCCATTGTTAAAGAGTGATCTATTTGACATCATGCTTGCATGTGTGAATGGTGATTTGCAGAATAATATCCCAGAATTCCATTCAAATCGTTCAGCTGTTGCAGTTGTCCTTGCAAGTGGAGGATACCCTGGCTCGTATAAAAAGGGAATGGTTATTCATGGTCTGCAAAATATAAAGGTACAGGTGATAGTTGTTGTTGTTTTTTTATTCAATATAAAAATTTAGAAAACGAACTACTTAGGACATTACGTACGAACTACTTTACAACACTACAAGGACGATAGCAAGGGGAGCAAAAAAATCACGACTACCCCCTGGCGAAAACATTAAGAACCTATAGCTGAATTAAACTAAATCTACAACTACGAAAAGCTACACATACACGATTTTTACCTATAAATATTTAAGCCAGTTTCACATTGGATGCCGGCCTAGCATAGGCGATGATGATGAACAACCAAAGCCCCAGGCAGGAGAACAACAACGACAACAACCGCTGTCATCACTGCCCCCCGCCCAGTGTCCCAATTCCCCAAAACACCGCGCCCATGTTATCAGGTCAGGGGTTTGGTATCACAATATTGGTTGGTTGTTTCTTACCTTGGGAATACATCGACAGAGCAGAAACTGCGTAGAATTAGCCTGAGATCAGGCAGGGATTAGGGGAATTTAAAAAAAAGGCCTGCTAACAGGCTAGCGTAGAATAGCGTCATCGTGCATTCTGACATGTCGTAATCAGTAGTAACCAAGAATGTATTAATGGACAGGAGATTTCTTTGTTCTACCTCTTACTAAATGTTCTCAGGTCACTGACTGACAACGAAGCGAGAGGACATACAGAAAGTGTGTTAGTGAATTTACTTTTATTGAAACAAGTGCTATCAGACATTCTGGAACCACTGACGAGTAAGACCGAAAAAGACTATAGTCTGTCTCAAATTAGATGTCACGTGAAAATGTCCGCGAATAATAACAATTGAAGTGTTTTGGATCAGTAATTTTGCGTTAACGCAAATCTCACGTGACATCTAATTTGGGACAGACTTTGATAGACCGATTTTACTGAAATATAGTTTCACATCAAACCTGGTAGTCTTTCCACTTTATAAAAATATATGGTTCATTGAAATAGGTAAAAACTCATGATATGACGCTGTAAATTGTTGTTGATTTGACGCGGACCTATACAACTTCCTTACTCCGTAGACCTCTGACAATCTGGTTGTCTTTCATGCTGGTACAAGCCGAAAGGATAAAAAGATTATCACATCAGGTGGAAGAGTGCTCGGTGTGACAGGAATTGGCACAAACATTGTTGATGCAAGATCACAGGCATACAAAGGAGTACAAAACATTTCTTTTGATGGAATGATATTTAGAAATGACATCGCCGCAAAGGCTGCTGGGTATGCAATCTTTAATTTTTTCAATGGATGATCACGCTAAAGATGGCAGAGACGAACTTTCTACCAAGATGCATTGCATTCCAATTACGAATCATTAATGATTCTATACCGGGTGTCCCAAAAAAAAGTATCAGCGTTTGAACAATTCCTGCGGAGGAGCCTCAATTCCGAAATGTGTTACTCCTAAGAAAAATATAAAATTGCCTCATCCAAGGTAACATTTCGCTAAAGATCTCATCTAAAACTTTTGACCATAAAATTACTCAAGCATTATGCATAACAAATCTTATTGCATAAGATTGTTAATGAAGGAAGACCATACAAATAGACTAAGTGAGAAATTCAAGGAGGAATGAAACAAATACAGAGGTATAGAGAATATTTGGAGACAAGCATGTCTCATTTTTAGCTAGGAACATTAAACACTGGCTTCATATTAGGGTGGCGACGATGGCTCAGTGGTTGCTCGCTTTACTGCCAATCTGCCAATCTGAGGGTTGGTGGTTAAAACTCTAGGCTAAAGGAGGAGAGTCGCCAACTCTCTGTAATTCCAGGCTAAAGGAATCACGAGGTGTGGCCATATCGAGAGGAAGAACCAGGACGTTGCTTCGATAAGCTTAGCTTCTCAGTGTCCTAAAAACTACCTTCGGATGCTGGGTAGAAATAGAGAAAAAACACTGACTTCAAATTTTGTGGATCATATTTTTATGATGAATAGTGTCATTTGGTTTAAAGTGCAAAAATTGTTCTTTTGACTTAGACCTCTAATGATTCTTTATAGGTACAGAACTAAAAAGTTTACTTCATCTTTTCTTGTAGACTTCATCGTTCTGTCAGTTACCTTTCATCTGGTGTTGACATCGACGCAGGCATTTCTTTGGTCGAAGCTTTCAAACCTTTGGCTCAGGCTACAGCAAGAACTGGTTGTACCCCGGATTTGGGGGGCTTTGGGGGTGTATTTGACATCAAAGCTTGTGGATATAAAGACCCTCTACTTATTAGTGGCACAGATGGGGTTGGAACAAAATTGAAGGTAACTGATTATGTTGTTAATTTGGTTCTTGTTTCTGCTAGAGGCTTTCTAGTCTGTAAATCTACGAGGCTTTTCGGTAATTTGCAAGTTAAAACAGGTGTTTTCCGTTCATTCATTCATTACTTTATTTAAAGTATGCTGAAATATTTCTAGCTATATTACAGCTAATTTAGGCCTACTATGCATAACGCATCCAGGCATGAGACCCCTAGTTTAACGTCCCTTCCGAAGGACGAAGGTCTATAGCTAAGACACGTAAAATAAAGTAAAGATGGGACTTTTATTCAGGGATTTCAAGGAATGAGAGGATGAGAACAAACATGAAACTTGTGACAGAAAACAAAACAAAAGTCAGACTTGTAAAAGACGGCCCTTCTGAAGAAGAGATCACTGTCTAAACACTCAACATCTGTTCGATTTTATCAGCAAATGTTGCAATGTGCTACACGTATTGTGTAGTCAAATGATTTAGGTCAACAATGGTTTGAAGGATTGCATTTGATTGGAAAATATGTAAATGGTGTTATTTCCTCTTTTCTGTTCAGAATGTTAGAAGGTTCTGAATCTTCCCATCCCATAACAACATGGTACAGTCAAGTATTAAGCAGCATATAGGCTTCGTATCTTTGCAGAACTTTAAATTAATCTTGGAAATGATATTGCCCCATTCTTTCAAATGAATTGCTCAACGGAAACTTCAGATAATTTACAATAATCCCAGACAGAGCACTTTTTATGTCATCATTATTTTTGGAATAACATTGTTTTTATGTTTTATGAAGGGATGTACGAGAGGAAGTAAAGCTTTGACAAACATTAAAAGCACCATAAATTCTAAACTAAGTAAGGAAAATCAATATGATCAACACATGAAAACCTCAGTTTTTGAAGGTCTACAAGATGATAACAAGCAAAAGTCTGTAGCTTTTTATGGTTTATAATTTAACAATTTGATGAAGACTATAGAAAACGCTGTAATTCTGAAAACAATGATGACATAAAAACTGCTCTCTCTAGGATCATAGCAAATTTCCTAAAGTTCCCTTCGAGCAATTCATTGGAAAGAATGGAAAGTTTTGCAAAATTCGACGCATATGCTGTATTAAGCGAACTCAAAGAGAAAAATGGAAAGAAACTTTTTACAAAATTTAACTAACTGTGATGTAGTATTAAAATAAGGTAGGATCAATATCACTTGAATGTCTTTCTTCCACAGGTTGCCCAGACATGTGGTATTCACAACACTGTTGGTATTGACTTGGTCGCTATGTCAGTAAATGATATACTCGCACAGGGTGCCGAACCACTTTTCTTTTTGGATTATTTTGCATCAGGAAAATTAGCCACTGATGTTATCCAGCATGTTGTGACTGGGGTGGCGCAAGGCTGTGCAGTGTCTGGATGTGCCCTCCTTGGTGGTAAGTCTTGGAAGCTTGAAACTTGATCAAAGATAGGACACTGCTTTTATTTTGGCTTGGACATTCCTAGGAGAAGTAGAAAATCCTGTGCGACTTCAACTTCTCAAAGTACTTGTTAAATCGATTGATGGTATCTGCTTAGAACAGGGTGGGCCAAAAAAAGTACCCCAAGATTTAAAATGTCTGAAAAAACGTTCCAAATGTAAGATTTTGATAAAATTTATCAGGTGCATCATCAAACACACTTATTGAACAAAAATTGGTAAGTTATCAATTGAGTTTATGGAGAAATGAGATTAAAAATGGTAGTCATCAAAACCAAGGTAACACTATTGCTGAGAAAGTCTTGCCCGGCATATTTCTACTGAATTGTGATTTCGTGGCTAAAACGTAGACTGATTACATGTCGTAGTTTCGCTCCTCCGCCGAACTGATATACCCCGGTCTCGGTTTGGCTGGCGGTAGTATCGTTTTGGTGAGCGATAACTACTGGGACTCACTGTAATCAGTCTAGCTAAAACGTATCAATCACATGCCAAAAAGGCACAAAGTGCTTATATTTTTGCTTATATTGTAAACAATTAATTTCAAAGTTTTGCAAAGATTCGACGCCTGTGCTCTTTCATGACCTTGTCATAAAATTTTCGATCTTAAGTTTCAGATCAAATTCTTAGTTTCTTATAAAGGAAGTACATGTGGATGCAAGTTGTGCTTCACAAAATTTATTTTATCATGTGGCAGGAATTTTGTAACTTTTGAGTCATCTGTGTATCTCTTCCTCCAGGAGAAACTGCTGAAATGCCAGGAATGTATGCAGATGGAGAATACGATCTGGCTGGTTTTGCCGTAGGTGCGGTTGAACGCTCAAACCTACTTCCAAGGAAAGACAATATACTTCCGGGTGACACTGTCATCGGTATAGCTTCTTCCGGGTTGCATAGCAATGGTTTCAGCATGGTGAGAAAGATAGTGGAGATTTCCAAAGTTAGTTACGCCGATAATTGTCCCTTTAGTGATGATGGAAAGCAAACGTTTGGAGAAGAGCTTTTAACACCAACGAAGATTTATGTAAAAAGTCTGTTGCCTTTGATGAAACAAGGAAAGATAAAAGCTGCCGCACATATCACAGGTAAGGTAGTAGGATACAGAATTAATCAGCTAATATTTAAAACCAAATTTTTGAGACGCTAAAATTTTGGGACAAATGAAGAGTCCCAAATTTATACGATATCAAATTTTTGTTGTCTCAAAATTTTAATCGTCCTGAAATTTATAACAAGCAAAGGTTTGTGCATGTTGATTGGGGATTGGTTGGGGCAAATTGATCATTGATAATTTCATGAATTTCAATTTCAAGCTTTAACACTTTTTATGTTTTCTTTAGGAGCAAAAACTAAGTGACCCATTTCCTTGCTCTGACCAAGTTTGCCGACCTCGCCCCACCTACTTTGTTCCAAACGGGGCCATCAATAAGGTATTTTTCACTGTAAGTTATCACCTTAACACAACCGCCCCATGCTTCCGTGAAGAAAACTCCTTCCAAAAGCACTTTGAAATACATTTCCCGAATATCACAAAGAAATATAACCACGAAAACCTTCCCTTTATGTGCAAAATACAGAAAATACAACAATTTAAAAGGACATATTTTCTTAGATAAAATAAGATAATTAAGATATAAAAATTAGAAATATTTCCAAATTTCCAAATCTACAGTTTCCAAATTTCCAAGTAAAGTGTGACACATTTTTTGTCCAGAAATATTTATCGTATCTTTCCCGCCCAAAAGTTTTCCTTTTATATATTATGACTCAAAATTCTGTTACGTCGTTACTTTGAACATTTTCGAGAAAGTCTTCGTACACCTGTAAATTTTTCTATTTTAAATTCTATTTTAGGCGGTGGACTTCCCGACAATGTGCCTCGAATTTTACCCCACAATATATCAGTCAGACTGGATGCACGCAAATGGGAAATACCCCCAATCTTTTGTTGGCTTGCCAAGAATGGTAATGTTAAAAGCGAAGAAATGCTCAGAACTTTCAATTGTGGAATCGGTTTTATTTTGATCATACGCTCTGAAGATTCACACAGCATTTTAGAAAGTCTCAAAGAATCAGGAGAAAATGCTTGGGAAATTGGCAGTGTTGAAAAGTGCAACGAACACGAAGACCAAGTGAAGATTGAAGGCTTTGAAAATGCAATAGAGAGTGTGTTAGACCGAATGGTATACGATAATATGTTAAGTTCCAAACGAGCGAGATTTTACACCGAGGAAGATGCACGGTTGCGCGTTGGTGTTTTAATTTCTGGGTCCGGTACGAATTTACAAGCACTGATTGATCAGAGTATGAAGACTGACAGTAAAGCAGAAATCGGACTGGTTGTTTCGAATGTTGCTGGTGTAAAGGGATTGGAAAGGGCAGAAAAAGCTGGAATAAAGAACAAGGTTTGTGTGAAAGTATATTTCTGTTCTCCACTGCATATCTTATTAATGAAGCTTTTTTTGCATGACAAACAACAATCGAGATTTTTTCACTGACAATGACGGGTTCGCAAGAAGATGGATAGCGACTTCAGAAACAACTTCTGTTGCAAACTTAATTAAATATCGGTTTTTTATTAGCTTAGTTTCCCTACATTAACTTTTACCAAGCTTTCAGTCATAAGATATGAAATCATCAGCGGTGACAATCATAAGCTGTGAAACACAAAGAATTTTTACCCTGTTTTTGCAGTCTGGCTTTTCTCTTGCTTTCGAAAACAACGAGAGGAAATTGAGCCTTTGTTTAAGCTCCTATTTCATCAGCGCACTTTTACCGTTTTATTGACAGCAAAGCTATTGAAGGAGCCAATAAATTACATGATTTTTAGATTAGCTTATAAATCAAGTTTTCTTTTTCGTATTTATGATTTCAAGCACGGTACTTAGGCCGTGTTTGTTGTCGAGAAAGGCATGTAGGAATGGTGATACGTTCTTTTTTATCTTTATTTAAACTTGCGTTTGTTTCCACAGGTTATTAGTCACAAAAGTTACAATTCTCGTGTAGAATTTGACAAAGCAGTAAGTGATGCTTTAGAAGAAGAAGGGATTCAACTTGTTTGTTTGGCTGGTTTCATGAGAATTCTTAGCGGCGAGTTTGTCAGGAAATGGCATGGAAGATTACTGAATGTACACCCGTCTTTGTTGCCATCCTTCAAGGGAATGAATGCACACAAGCAGGTTTTAGAATCCGGTGCAAGACTATCAGGGTGTACTGTACATTTCGTCGAGGTATGTTATCTGAGCCATTTGTTTACGATGTTTATCCAAGGGTGTCAGGACACCGATTAAGTAATCAATAAATAAATAGTTACTTACATTGTTTTGTTTGTTGTTGTCTTCTTTGTCTTGTCTCTCCCTGCCTTGTTGTGAGTTCATGATTCAATTGAACCGCCTAAATTAATTTAGGCCAGCCCAACCGGTTTTTCGAACCTAACTCCCTTGTATTCCTGTGTGTATGTGCGCCTTCGCAGAAGAAAGGGTTTTAAACCGCAAGCCAACAAAGAAAA
>REGM01000114.1:838970-883988 GCA_004194415.1 Aurelia aurita | reverse complement strand
GAAGATTGCACGATGGTTATTGAATCTTCTTTTCGATTTTATGGATTATTGTTCATGTTTTCGAAATTATAGCGTTTTTCTTTTCATTGAAAAATTCATAAAAAACTTGGTAAATCCCAAATCAATTGAGGAAAAGTGGTACAATCTTCAAGAAAACCATAGTTTATGAAGGTCTACAATATGGCGATGAGCAGAAATCTGTCGCTTTTCTAGTTTACGATTTAGAAATTTGATGACATCACAACCTCAGAACTGGTTGAAACACAAAAAGCTCTGTAATTCTGAAAATAATCAAGATATCAAAAAGCTCCAATGAACAATAATAGCAAAGCACCTGAAGTTCCTTTCAAGCCATTAAATCAAAAAGAAGATTCAATAACCATCCATGCAATCTTTTTAACGGTTTGATGCCTATGCTGGCAAATCTGCAGTTTTTTAAATCGGTAACCTTTTTTGGAAGAACCGATAGGATATTCAACATGACGGTTGTGGAAACGATGTTGGATCAAACCCTCGGAATCCTATTTGAATAGTTATTTTCATAAAACACAAAACTTTATTCATGTTCGTGTTTCCCTAGCTAATATTTTCATAAAATACATACTTTTTATTTACTATTATAACTTAAATGGAAAATGATTAAAATATAGATTATTTATTTTGTAAAGGGTTTAACCATCAGCTATGATACCTTATTTTGGCAAGCTTATATTTATCACATCTTGGTCTTTCTTTTTAAAGTTCATTTGTGTGTATTCTGCTACTCTGAATAATCAAAGACAGGATAGGCCTATAAACGGTTGACTCCAAAAAGCTGCAATTTTTGAAAATTTTCAAGAGTTTGGCTGATGTTGAAATTTCCTTCAAGTGCATTATCTTCAAAGGCCAACCTTATAGACCTTTCCTGAGTCTCTTTGTGAAATTAAGACCAAGGTTGACAAACGCGTGAAACAAAAGAAGGAAATGTTGATGTCGTTTTCATATTAAGCCAAGGAAAAATCATGCATTTCCAGGACAATCCTGCGCGACTAAAAAATAAAAAAGTGTTTCGTCAACATATCAATGAAAACTTCATCTCTCTCTACATTTGAAATCAATTCTAACAACGATTTCGAAATTCTCAGAATGTCACAAAGAGCCGAATGTCTCAGGGGCCTTGAAACAGAAGCCGTCTGTTTACTTGCTGTTAATTTTGTTTGCGTTGCTCCTTTCTGCAAACGTTTGTTCATCTTGAACTTTTTCCGGTTAGTCCTCGTCCCAGTTCTTGTTTTCCTTTGGTTTTGGGCCTCCGGCTGCTTTTGCCATTATGATCTGAAAAAACAATGTATTTACAGTTGACGTTGATTTATCGGTCTAAATAAAACCCTGGTCAAATGAGCAAACATTGTATGCCAACCATTCGAGATTTTCTTGCAGAGAATTGTTCCCCCAATTGGCCACGTCGCAAAGCATTATTTGACAAGCAGAATTTAGCAGAATTTGGGTGTGTTTGATTGGTAATTCCAAACCTTTCAAATTCTGAAAACAGTAGACTTCGCAGAGACGGCAATATATTCCCAATCAAACGCAAAAATCTTGAAACGGTAGGTTTCGGGTTCACCACCGCACCAGGGTTTGCTAATGAAACGAGGATCTCTCCAAAATCTGCCAAACCTTCTGAATTTTGGAGCAGAAGGTTCAGAAGGCCTTCCAAACCTATCAAACCTACCGTTTTTAGAATTGGTACCAATCAAACACACCCATATTTCTGTCTCTGCGCAGTCTGCTGTTTTCAGAATTTGGTAGGTTTGGAATAACCAATCAAAGACACCCTTGGATCAGCACTTTTAGGGTGTGTTTGATTGGTACCAATTCTGAAAACGGTAGACTTGGTAGACTCTGAATTTGTGTTTGATTGGCCCCAAATTCTAAAAATGGTAGGTTTGGTAGATTTGGAAGGCCTTCTGAACCTTCTGCTCCAAATGGCAGAAGGTTTGGCTGGTGAATCCGAAACCTACCATTTCTAGATTGTTGTGTTTGATTGGGAAATATATTTCCATCTCTGCGAAGTCTACTTTTTTCAGAATTTGGTAGGTGTGGAATTGCAAATCAAACACACCCTTAGTACAAAAAGTATCGTATTAAAATAGTAAACGGTAGATCGTCAGCTGTTCAATCAACATTCGCAACATCAAAGAGGGTATTTTCAAAAGTTGTAGGTAGAGAGAATCTGTGAATCAATATTTTTATCAGTTTCATTCACAATTATTTCTTTACCCATTTCACCCCTGTAGACCCTAAACAAAACTGAGGGAAATTGAACTTGTCTTATAAAAATGTAATGCCCCTGAAAGACTTCTCAGTAGTCGAGAAATGTGTTTTTCATAACGAAAAATACGGAATGAACTACACGTGTAAGAAAAATATTTAAGTTTGCCTGACACAAATATTCCATTTTTTATCTTAGCCTACTGAAGACATTTTTTGGAAATTGTAGTCTGTCTCTATTAGATGTCACGTGAAAATGCCCGCGAATAACAACACTTGAAGTGTTTTGCATGTGTTTAAAAACACATGCAAATAACAACAATTTTGCGTTATCGCAAATCTCACGTGACATCTAATTTGAAAAAGACTTTAATCAAATTGAGAATGATTACCTGGTCAACTTTGAGGACGGTCGAAGCAGCGTCTGAAGCAAATTTGATTGCCCAATATTTAACAAGGAATGAATCAAGGATCCCAGCCTCAGCGGCATCCAATGTACTTGCAGCTTCTCCCTGCAGTCAGAGATCAATCACAAAATTTAAAAACTAAACACTAGCAATAAATGCAATTCATAAAGCTGCGTATCTGAATCAACAAGAACCAGAAAGTATGGACTGACGTCATCGTGTGAACCAAAAAAATTTGAATAAATAAATCTTTCATGTTGTACCCCAAGCCATTCTTTAGCCGTCCAGGATTCCCTTTGTTCTTATTTTAGCGATATATCTTGAAGACCTTGCAATATGCCTCAGCTCTGCCTAAATTCCCTTCCAGTTAATGCATTGATACAATCAAGTAGCATATCAAAATGGCGTCAGTAACTAAAGTTATCCTAGCAGTAACTCGGAGAGCAAAGCCTGCAAAACTAAAAATTTGATGTTTAGCACGAGAAATTTCACGTTATCGCAGATCTTGTCTCAAACCAGTTTGAAGTAAAAGCGGTTATTCAGCTATAAAAATAAATACGCTTGTTGGCAGAAAATAGTCGTAACTACCTCGATATTTGACAGAAAATAGTCGTAACTACCTCGATATTAAATCCAATAGTTTTCTCCCCGGCATTATGAGCAGCGTAGAGATTTGAGATGAGTTCGGTCGCTTTTGTTCCAGAATTCTCAGCCAATGCTTTTGCGAATACTTGTAGGGCGTCTGCGTATTTCTTCACTGAATATTGTTCTAAGCCAGGCAATGTCTGGAAAAAGGAGAGAATTTGCCTTTAACATTTAAGTTATTAGACTTACTAAAATAAAAATGCAACGGCTCTTCAAACATACATCACCTCAGTTGTNAGGGCGTCTGCGTATTTCTTCACTGAATATTGTTCTAAGCCAGGCAATGTCTGGAAAAAGGAGAGAATTTGCCTTTAACATTTAAGTTATTAGACTTACTAAAATAAAAATGCAACGGCTCTTCTAAAATAAGTCACCTCAGTTGTGTTTCACCTGCGGCAACTCCCCTTCCTTGGAAAAAATTCAAAACTAACCAAAAAGACTACATTTAAAACAGAACTCTAAAATGCAATATCTCCCAAAAACTCTGAGCGCAAAAGTTTCGGCCGTTCTATTTACAAACGATATACTTTCGGAGCAAATTCCAATAGATTTCGGACAAATTTATTGCCCACAATTTTATGTGGCAACAGAGATGTTATATTTGATCGCTTAATGATTATGTCCTTGAAAGTAAGTCCTCGTTCATTCATTTTCTTGAAAATAAGTCCTCGTTCATCCAACATCTGACACCATGTTGTGTGGTCTGTCGTGCATATAAATATTACTTAGATATCGTAGGAAACTCATAGAAAATACACGACTGATTTAGGCCATGAGTAAGCTCAAGTAACTTCATAAAAGTCCCGTATGTAAACACATCATAACGAGGCACTACAACAACAACAACTATAACAGTCCAGAAACCGATCTGTCGTCTCTATGCCAGCGTTGATTCGTGCCATTTCAAACTCATTTCGAGCAATCGCGGTAAAATTTCTGATTGAAAATTTTGCACGGTAAAAGTTTCGGCCTGCTATTTTGCATGAAAATTTTGCGCCCGAAATCTTTGACGGATAACGTACCTGGCTATATTTTTGAAGCTGATGAGCTAACTCGATCTCAGTAGCAGCAGCACCCGGCAGCATCCTTCCATCTCTTGTGAAAGCTTTGAATGTATTCACACCATCATCGATCGATCTTTCTATGTCATCAAGAATGTTTCTTGTTGCACCTCGGACTACAATTGTTGCTACTGCAGTTTCTTCTCGCTCTGCAAAATAAATAAGATGATACCGTTGACATCATGTACAAGGTTAGCCTGCGTCACAGACCATAACGAGGAGGAGTTGTGGTCTGTGTGATGGACTCACTTTTGTTGTCCCAGTTTCACAGAGATCTTGTGAAATCTGTTATTCCATGGTTATTCAAATAATGATATCGGCTTGTCTAGCTCTTTGTTTGTTTAATTTGTTTACTCTGAAGTCGTTGGGACAACAAAAGTGAGTCCATCACACAGACCATAACTTACTCTGGTTATGGTCTGTGACGCAGGCTAGGACTGGGTGCGCCATGATGAACCTTATATTTTTGGGAATCCCCCTGCAAACAAACTTTAAATTTTAGATATACAACTCCAGGTGGAAATCGCAGTCTGATTAGAAACTTGACAATTAATATTGAGACGACGATCATTTTAAAAAAATAGACAGTCCCATGATAAATGTATTTGATGACAATTCCGGTGATTTATTAGACAATTCCGATATATAAGAAGATTCCAGTATTTCCCAGGAAACCAATGCCCAGGCACATCGAGAAAAATTGGAAAACTGTTTTATTTCTGGCTAACTATTTTACTTTTCTTACAATGGTTCTCGAATGAACAAACGGTGCAAAGCTCTCTGTAAATCAGTTGTACTTATACCGAGTAGATTACCATGATTAAAAAAAATTACGAAAAGAAAAAACCGAAAAATTGTCCCCTCCTGGGATCTTTTCAGTTTATCCGTCCTGCATTTGACCATTCCTTCCTCCCCTTTGTTTTTAGTTTGATACGAGTCATTTATGAAAGCAAACAAAATTCACATTCCTGGGAGTCCTTTTCAGGAAATAACAACAATTGCAAAAAATTACCTTGCCGGAAAACAGTAACAGGTTTGTCACCAATTTCTGCAGCCGTCACGTGATCACAATGCCCAATTTCCTGCGCAGTTGGTACAGTCTGGGAGAAAAGATTCCATTACTTCTAAGTTGTATTCATATATGGGCAAGCTTTCTAATCGAATTCCTCAACTAAATTCTCAGATGAACTTATGAGATGTCCAGGGGGTAACTTAGTACCAATTAAAAACTATTTGAGATGTTATTTTGATCCAGCTTGGATCAAATTATTTAAACAATATAGAGTTTCACATTAGCTGATACTAAGCTACCTTAAATTGTTCTTTTTTGTTTGTTTGTTAAAGTATTATAATTGTAAGTGTCATTCACAGTAGGGACCAGATGACCTTGTGTCTTTTGCGGCTGTGAATGGCACAGTACAAAGTAATCTTTTGTGTTTTAATTCTTTTAATGGTGATAAAAAAAAGATGTCCAGAACGTAGCACATATAGCCATTTATAACTAAGAATGTTGCAGGAAAATTCTAAGAAGATTTTAAGCACGATATTCTAACTTCAATAGGAAGGAAAATTTTAAGAGGGTAATTCTAAGAAGATTCCAAATAATTTTTAAGAATTTCAAGATGGTAATAATTTACACGCACAACTCTCAAGTGGTAACATGTCCCAAAAAAGTACCCCCGTTCAAATCACCAAAGCTTGATTATCAAACCTATCATAAAATTTCTTTTTGATCTGTTTTTTTTTATAATCCTAATATATTTGAAGATATGACAAATATTCGTTTTATTACCTAAAGGGGTTTAAAATGACGGGTTGAAAAACCTTATCTGAGCTATACTCTAAGCAACATAGTTGATCTTGCCTAAGAGCCAAAACTAAATTTTTTTATTATCCTTGAAGTCTCTGGTGATAATTTGCGTTTCTTTCTTGCATTTATGACGAAATTAGAACCTTAATATACAAGAAAGAAATTAATCTGGTAATCATCAGTGTTTTTGCAGTAAGCTTCAAAACCAAGCAGCCCAAAAGAGTTAAATTTGCTAATTTTAAAACTAATCACAAGATCAGCTATACCTGAGAAAATAATTTGGCCTTTGATCTATTTGCCAAAAAAATAAATTTAAAGATCGGCCATGTAATCAAATTTTTGTGGTTTTTCAAACAGGTGTACTTTCTTGGGACACCCAGTAGCAAATGCTACTCTCTCTTCGTTCTTTGAATTCTAGCCTTCTTCGCTCGTTCAGTTTTTGTCATAAAGACGTAGGAAGGTTTGTTGTTTAGGGAAACTTACGATTTTTGGTAGAATCGTCGCTTGTACTGCTCGGGCTAATCTTCGTAGATCGAATTTTGACAAAAGCCTGGAAAAGAAAGAATTTATGGAAGTGTGAACCTTGAAACATTGTATTAGACTGATTACATAGTCGTAGTTATCGCTATTGATAGACAGATGGACGCTCAAACTACAAACAATTCAATTCAATAAAAGTGTAAAAAAGTGTTGTTGTTTTTGTTGCGATAACTGGGACTTTGTAGTGAGTCTAACGCTGTATACCGGGTGTCTCAAAAAAAAAGTATACAGATTTGGTCAACCCTAACGATCAGAATTTAGCATGAATCAATCCGAAATAATTTTTAAAACATTACTCGATAGTTAACTTAAACATAGATACCTTGTTTGTCGACATTGGTGCTTTGAGAGTAGATATATTAATCTTCAAAGGACAAATTTGCCTCCACCCCCAAACCAGAGCTTTGGCGTTTTGGCCTAAGCAAATTCTTAAAGCACAGCGAATAAGTCAACAAAAATTTGAACCAGGAGGAGAAAAATTAAAAACTGCACAACAAATGCGTTTCACAAAATATAATTTACGTGACGCTTATCATCAAGGGAGCTCCGAAGTAAACTTTATTCATTTTAAGTGAAACAAATTGTGGATATTGCTTAGGCCAAAACGCCAAAGCTCTGGTTTGTAGGTGGAGGCAAATTTGTCCTTTGAAGATTTATATATCTACTCTCAAAGCACCAATGTCAACAAACAAGGTATCTATGTTCAAGTTAACTTCCGAGTAATGTTTTAAAAATGATTTCGGATTGATTCATGCTAAATTCTGATCGTTAGGGTTGACCAAATTTGTATACTTTTTTCTGGGACACCCGGTACTGAAATTGCTAATTTGCCAATCAATCTACTGTATAAACCAATAATAAATTAATCAATATTCCTTGCAAACATTCACTCCAAAAAGCAAGTCGCTTAGTCCGTAGTTCATATAGCCCTGTGATCTTTAGCATAAAACCCACTAAAAACTAAACAGTAAATCTTTCTTTTGTATACAGTAAATCCCCGCACATAAGAACTTACAAAAATAAGAACCCACAGACTGTTTTTCCTAAATTATGCACCTTGTAATTAAGAACCTGTTTCAGTTTGATCAAAATAAATGTTCTTAATAAAAGGGTATTAAAATAGATTTCTTGATGGTCCTTATGTATTCCCAGATTTTTTTTAAACAAAGTAAAAGTTTTTTAAGAAACTTGATATAATTATGTCAGTACGTTTGAGTTCAGTGACAAAATCTTTTTCCCAACCCACCACATAAAACTACAATCAAAAATAAATGTACGAAAAGTGGCACTGAATTCCTGAGGCAGAAGGTTTTCTAGTTTAAAAACCAACCAAGAGTAGCCAATCTGAAGCATGCCTCGCTTTTTGCACAATAAGTTTAGATGTTGGGAGGAATTTTAAGCAAAATAGCAAAAGACCTACCTAAGAATCATCACGTTGTATTTGTTACAGAAATGTAATGCCATATCTGCGGCTTTTCCACCAGTTACTATCATATTTACACCCGTCGCTGCAATTCCACTTATTTGCTAAAAATAAATCAAAACAGATTTTCATATCATCATCAACCAAAAATAAAGACCAACTAAACTCTGTCTCAAATTAGCTGTCACGTGAACATGTCCGCGACTGAAAACAATTGAAGTGTTTTGCATGAGTAATTTTATGTCATCGTAAATCCCACGTTACATCTATTTTGAGGCAGGCTTTGGTTCTGATGCTTTTTAGACTCCCAATGTTCCAGGATAAAATCCCTGTTCTAGGGTAAAATAATTTGGACTAAAGCATAAGAGAACCATTTTCAGTTCAGGGTACCCTTTCTGTCATTGTTAGCATTCAGAAGCAAAATTGTACATGTAAAACGATGCATTTCGTAAATAAGTAAATAACTAATATGTTTCTAAGTTGTGAAAGTAGAACGTGCGTAAATGGAAACAAAATTGTTATACTCTTTTATACGAAGACGGAAAATCTGCTGAAAATCCTAAGGATTTCTGCAGAAAGAGGGGATGTAAAGTGAAATCTACATAAAATGTTATATATATGTTTTTAAATACTCACTGCTTCTAGAATATTCTCTTCTCCTTTGCTAAAATTCTTTAATTCTTCAGCCGTCTTTATTAAGACTGTTCCCTATAAGAAAAAACCAAGACGAAATAAATTACGGCCACTCTGGACGGAAATCATAAATTGGAAGTCTTTGCATAAGCTGCAAAAGATCTACAATGTACAATCAGAGTTCTTCTTTGGTGTGGTTATTACGAAGATACAAGCTGTCTATCGATGGTTGGTTGAACCACCCCCCCCCATGTACGTGGAAATACTGCGAAGTCCACCACGGACAGTAGTAAACTGTTTCAGCGATGAAACACGGACGTTTTTGAAAATGAGGATGCTCAAACGTTGCTTAGAGGCCCTATTCCAATTTTCTTGGCCCCGAAAGCTGCCAAAACGGAGCCTAATAATTGATATTAATGTGTAGTGTATCGTCTTTAACGGTAATGAAAGTGTCCACGCGTTTTGTTCATTCTCTTTTCAACTAGGGGCATTGCTTATTTTTGGGTAAAAGCATGGGTAGTTAGACACTTCATGTGTGCTTCTATGGGGGAGCGCTGCAACTATTATGCCTCTGGGGAGGAAAAATTTATTTAGTTCTACGGAGGAGGTAGCGAAAGAAAGAAAGGAAAAAATAATGTCTTTTTCTGTTTCCTACCCTTGTGTCAGCGGCCATTTTGAAAGTTCTGTTGTTGAGGAGGCTAAATAAATTTTTCCTCCGCAGAGGCATATTAGTTGCGGCACTCCCCCATAGAAGCACACATGCAGTGTCTAACTACCCATGGTAAAAGGGCAAGCTGGAAGTATCTTGACGAAAACGATAAAAAATAAAACAACTGGGATCACTGCAAAATAAACTTGAAATAATTCGATTTGCAACCAACCTTTGTTTCTGTTGTTTCCGAATCGAATGCACACGAGAAAACTGCTATCTTTGCATTTTCTACTTTACTAACGTCTCCTTCAGCCTCTCTTTGGAAAACCATTCCTCTTATAACCTCGGAAGCATGCATTCCAGCGCCTAAGATCTTTGAAACACGGATGCTATCAACATTAAAGCTACCATCTTTTCTGTATATTGAAACTGTGAAGAATAAAAACAATTCAAGAATATTATGATAATGGTAATGTGACAGGGTGAAATATATCAACGACATACTGAGTCGATCGGAAAGCCGAATCTGAAAGCCCTCCTCTCTCTGGCTTTATCCCCAAGGCCTTTTTTTCATGGATTTTGGATATTTTGTAAAGAAATCAGAGAAATGAATTCTGCATCAAGTAACGTAAATTCCAGCTCGTAACACTTTTTGGGTCAACAGGCTTGTCAGCAGGACCACTATAATTTTCAAGAATTTCTATGAATTTCATTGTGATGTGACAACAAAAAGGCACAGAATTAAAAAAGCATCAAAATTTGGAATCTACAACGAAATTGACCCAAAACAACTTCAAGAGAACTAATTAGGGAGAGCAGCTGCATTGGATTTTGTCATGTCAATAAATGTTATGGACTAAAAGGTGGTCTTAAACTTTTGGCCACGACTGTGCATGGATAGAACAGATATAACACCAAACTATGGGTTATATACATGGCAGAAACAGCTCAAAAGACAAAGGTTAATTACAAAGGCGACAGGTCGAGGTTAAGGTAGCAGACGGTCAGATGGCAAGGTCAAAAGTAAATCTCCCTTAAAGTGAATGACCTGAGCGATATGGCGCCCATCTATAAATAGGACAAAGAAAAACCTAAACACGCCATTGCTTTTGGCATTCCTTTCTTTTGCCACACGCTGGATTATCAAATACAATAGGCTATTTATAAACCAATGAGATCTCATCTTTTAACTCAGGCTATTCGCCTTAACTTACCACATGCACTTGCAATAAGTTCGGAAAGGAAGTCTTCGTTTCCATACTACAAAATAAATGAATTGTATTATCATTGAGAAAAAACGTCTACCATATATTGTTAAGGTTGAACTTGTTGGTTTTGTGTTTAATTTTCACCGATTTCAGTTTTCTTACAGCAAGAACTGTCCATAAACTATTCCTAAAACAAATAATTTCTTGCATAAATACACGCAGTTAAGCCCAAAATTATTCATACCCATGCCAAGTATTCAGAGTATTTCGAATCGTTTTATATATTTGTGGACTAATTTCTTTGTGGCTGAAGGTACATCAGAATGTGAAAAGCGGCTGAAAGAAGCACCACAAGAGACGTTTAAAGGAATACAATATCTTGGGTGCTTTGTAAGATATTTGCTTGAGCAAGTCAAAACCACGGCAGCACAGGGCTCAAATCTTTAAAAAGGAGCTTATCGAAGCAGTGTCCTGGTCCTTCCTCTCGATGTGACCACACCTCGTGATTCCTTTAGCCTGGAATTACAGAGAGTTGGCGAGTAGCAGGTTCGACAGGGCGGGGACTCGAACCACCAGCGCTCAGACTGAAAGTGAAGTGCGCTACCACTGAGCTATCCCCGCTACTACAAGCTGTCTATTCAAATTAAGTGAATTATCGACTTGAATGAAAAAGCTAGAAAACACCATTAACACTTTCCAACGCAGACATCTAAGAAAGATTCTGGAAATCCACTGGCAATTACCAACAAAGAGTGATGGAGTACCAACGCCAGAAAAAAATGCAAGCCATGGAGTGAATTAATAAAAGCAAGAAGACTATCACGGCCATGCATGGCTAGGACATCTGATGCNTGACCACACCTTGTGATTCCTTTAGCCTGGAATTACAGAGAGTTGGCGAGTAGCAGGTTCGACAGGGCGGGGGCAAGAACCAATCGCTCAGACTGAAAGTGAAGTGCGCTACCACTGAGCTATCCCCGCTACTACAAGCTGTCTATTACAACGCAGACATCTAAGAAAGATTCTGGAAATCCACTGGCAATTACCAACAAAGAGTGATGGAGTACCAACGCCAGAAAAAATGCAAGCCATGGAGTGAATTAATAAAAGCAAGAAGACTATCACGGCCATGCATGGCTAGGACATCTGATGCAACTGCATCATGAAACCCCAGCAAGAAAAGCCCTTGAAGAGTATCTCAGGGAAGTGAAAAGGCCACGAGGAAGACCAAACGACCTGGATGCAAACTATATGACAAGATTTGAACAACATCAAAATCAAGCTAGATCTTTCAAAAGCAACCCAAACATTGAATATAGGAAACTGACACATGATCTAGAAAAAAACTGGCGTAGTATTGTAAAGCCTATTTAACACTAAGTGGAATGTTCCACATGAAATCCAGATTTCATGACAATGTATTGTCACTACGATGTTGCTACGGCTAGTATGTATTGAATTTTGTTGATATCATCCTTCTTTGATTTGATTGGTGGAAAACATGAAGTGGAATTTTCCGCCACGGAAGTTAAAATGGTTTCTATTTTTCCGCCATGGAATTATTCCGCTAAAATTCATCTTCAACTTTTTTCTGTGAATGTGTTTGCACAGAATATTCCGCTTCACTGAAAGATTCCACCTAGTGTAAAATAGGCTTGAAATGCATTGTGCAGTTGTAACTTCGTGTGACGTCATAGTGATGGTATGTTTGCTGAATCCATAAATAAATTCAGAGAATATTTTGTTACCTGTTTACTAGCGATTGTTGGTTTGAGAAATTTAGCAACTTCTTTGGGATCTCTAAGTTCTTTCACTGATGAACAAACCAGACCTAAGAAGAACATTTCACAACAGGTCAACACAATTTGAGGTGATTTAATCATTCAAGCAATGGAATAAATTAGGAAAGACATAGCACTTGCTATTTATAGATTTATAGATAGAATTTATAGTCATTGCTGTAAGGCAGAAGTTGCTGGGGAATTTTGTTGCGATTTCAGGCCACGTTTTAAACTTTTTCCAAGGGGCCTTCTCAGGAAAATCCCTTGCATTTTCAGAAGAAAGTGGCCGATTTCAGCCAAGAAAATTCCTAAAATTAACTTCACATGTTGGCTATTCAACACAATAATAACAAATATTGTTGACATTATATTCAGGAGACAGTAGCTTTTCAAACGCTGTGCGTTTTTTCTAACTCGTACAGTAGAAAAGAGTTGAAGAAACATACTTGGCAAGATCTCCAATGCTTTTGCTACTGCCATATCATAACCATCTACAACTTCTGATGGTGACAGACCCTATGAGATAAGATGAAAAATCATTTGAGTTGAAACAAAATGAATACTATCATCAAGAATAAAACAATTTGATAGGATCTGCTACAAAGATAAAAGCTTTCAATTCATATAAAATTAAATACAATTTAGTTTTATTTTATTTTCCCTTAAAAGTACTGTACATCCATAACATTACTTAGTTCAGTATAAGTTCATCTAAGAAGCAATTTAGCTACCTCTATAAAATCAAATTTTTTTAACTTGGTCAATCTGCTTGGAGGAATTGCTATGTTGAAATATCATAAAGAGTGTTGATGTTTTAGAGGTACCCACCATTCGTAAAAGTTTCTCTGCTTCTGTCAGAAGTGCTCCAGCAAATATCAGAACAAAGTTTGTACCATCGCCAGCCTAAAGAGATCAATGAAATAAAACAATAAATGTGAAGCTGTCTTACATTTTTGGTATTCATAAAAAATTGCATCTCATTAACAAAAATTTTGTAAGTATTGAAATCAGTAGACCTGAAATCATGCAAGATACCTTTCCATATGCATCAATGTCATCCAAAATCCTGCAAACATTCTGTAAAATCCATATTTTTAATGATTTCTAGCAACCATTTGACACTAGGCAAGAGACTATTAAATTATGTTACAACTTGATTTATTTCAACCATCTTGCAAAATTTAAGAAGTCAGTGCAGAAGATGTACCTCTTGTTCTTGCATATGTGCTGCCATAACAATCATTTTTGCTGCTGGGTGCTGCACCTGCAAAGAAGAAAATAACAAGTTGTATTTTGTTTCACATAAAAATATATAATAAACCTTTTGAAAACAAACATTTTTTATTGAAGGAAAACAAATTCATGCAGAAATGCAGATAAAGAATGAATAACAAAAGTTTACAGATGAAATAAACCAACCTCAAGCTCTTTCATAACAGTGGCCGCATCATTTGTGACAAATAATTTTTCAAGATGATTTATAACCATTTTGTTCATGCCTGAAAAGATATCAGATGTCTATATATCCGAGCGGTACAGTCAGATCCTTAGGTATTGTAGTAAAGATTGTTGTAGTCTGCAAACTACAGACAGTGGAATGCTGCACTTTATGTTACTTTATAGGGCATTTTGAAAAGAAGTTTATTCCCACAGCTTTAAGAAATTCACTGAAAGGNTAGCCTGCGTGCAGACTTTTTGGTAACTGGGGAGGAGGAGAAAGAAAGGAACTACAAAGTCTGCGCAACGCCGTGCATTTTCTTGTTTTTCATCACATGACCATGACATCATCTTTGTCACAAGGTTGCGCAATTTTGAGTTCGAATCGCAAAGAAATTTCGAAACGAAGTGGTGGCTTGTGCGATCTGTATCAAAGAATTAAATGTCAAGAGTGATAGGAATCTCATAGATAGTGCTGGCTCCTTTAGTCCAAAGACTGAAATCGAATCTTTGGAGTTCATTAATCTTGCAGAGACACCGTTGTGTAAATATATCTGTCGCCGATGCGTAGATGTGTTGAAGAAGCGAAGAAAGTTACGCTGCATTTAGGCCGATGGAATCACGGAGGAATTTAACTTGATCAATCATGGCTTGTAACGGGCAAATCACCAGCACAATGCTTGTGAAAAGTGGTCTGTCCAACATACATTCAGCAATCAAAGGATCAAAGGCAAACTCTGAAAGACGAGAGACTTTCTAAAAAACCAATCGGTGCACTGAAGTACACGTTGCTTCCTTGAAGAAATTTCTTCATCACAATTTTCTGCTCATCAAGGATCCGATGGATCTTAAAAATGCGTTGGACATGATTTAGGCCACTCTGAAATGTTTACACGATAATCTTATCTGCTTCCGGGCTGCTTCCCTTCGCGATCCGCCATTTTGTTCCACTACGGAGTACTTTGATGACAATGAACTTTTTCTCGCTTTGTAAAAAGACAATACACACTGTCTTTCGTTAAATCTATTGGGTCCTGGGATTTGAGGACTCGATACTGATTGGCTATCTTAACAAAAGAAAACAAAGGGCATCTCGCTTGCGGAATCACATTGAAAATTTGAAAACAAGAAAATTTACGGCGTTGCGCAGACTTTGTAGTTCCTTTCTTTCCCCTCCTCCCCAGTAACCAAAAAGTCTGCACGCAGGCTAGCAGAAATGCAGATAAAGAATTAATAACAAAAGTTTACAGATGAAAATAAACCAACCTCAAGCTCTTTCATAACAGTGGCCGCATCATTTGTGACAAACAATTTTTCGAGATGATTTATAACCATTTTGTTCATGCCTGAAAAGATATCATATGTCTATATATCCAAGTGGTGCAGTCAGAGCCTTAGGTATCAGAGTAAAGATTGTTGTAGTCTGCAAACTAAAGACAGTGGACTGCTTCACTGAATGTTACTTTATAGGGCATTTTGAAAAGAAATTCAATCCCACAGCTTTAAGAAATTAAATGAAATGCTTGCAGTATCAGAGATATCACCTCTTGTGATTACTGCGTTGAATTGCCCAAAGACTGAAATAAAATTAGTTGATGAGACTACAACTGAAATACTCTCAAGTCCAGAATAGATTGGGGGTGTGGAACAGACAAGGTGGGTAGAAAAGTTATCGAATCTTGATAAGAGGGGGTCTGGAATTAGAAAACAAAAGTGTTTTTGACTGCAAAGAACATTACAAAGTTGAGAATCATACAAAAGTTACTGAAATGAGAACTAATATACAATACTAATCACATTTCAGGAAGATGATTACACATGTTTCACATTTCAAGAAGCTTAAAATTAATACATGGGAGGCCTGGAATAAAGTGGAACTTTTTCTTCTGTCCTGGGTGAATCTTTTTTCGAAAAGCGGGGGGATGTCTATTCCAGATTTGAGAATAAGCAATAATGACTGTGTTTCAGGGACTATGGAGTGTTTCATAGAGGGAGCTAAGACGTAATTTTAACCCTCCAGAAGAAAGCAAATTAAATTAATTCAATAGCAAAATGAAAGGTTTTGCAAAAATGTGCAGAGCATTTAGCTCACCCACCCAGTATTACTTCAAACTTGCAGTCAGGGTTGGTAACTTGGCCTTTTTAACACCAAATTTTGGGAATTTGGCTTCTTTCTCTGATTGTTGGATTCAAAAATTAAGCTTGGCTTTTTGGCTTAATTTTGGCTTTTTTTGAGATTTTCGTAAATTTTTGTTGAAATCAAGTCAAATTGGACTGAATATCTAATCTGCTTGGTGTTCAAAGCCTTAAATGCTGTGAACCATCACGATCTAGGATATTTATCGTTGCAAGACAACATCAAAGACAAAAGGTTTTCTTCCGGAGATATGCGGTCGAATAAGTAAAAACAACCGTCCGCAAGTGCCTATTGTTTCAAAGAACAATAGAACAATAAGTTGACAACAAAATATCTATTGTTTTTAAAGGCTTGGCTTTTTCTGGCTTTTTCCCAACCTCAGTTTGGCTTCACAACAGTCCGAGGACCTACCAACCCTGCTTGCAGTAAATATCAAAACAATAACGATATGGTCAGTATCTGCAAGTTATGCAAAGAGTATATATATACATAGTTAATTTATTAAACGCATACCATTTGGGCCATAAGACGATCTTGTTATTTCTGTTAGTTGTTTGCATGCATCTATGTTCCTGTATACAGCTTCATCTAAACCATGGAAGTTCTAAGAAGCAAATATTTACTGTCACAAAACATCACAATTTGATATCATTTTGTAGCTTTGGGTGATGATAGGTTTTGACTGGTACATTTTCACATGGAGATTCCTCTTCAACACTCGCAAACCAATTTGTCCAATTTGTGCAGCCCTAGACTGGAAAGTTTGTTGAGCTCGCATGCGCGTGCACAGGAACTTATGCGGTTCTCGATCTGGGCCGCGCAATTGCCCATAAACAAAAGATCTATTGTTAACCCAATGTTCTCAACTGTGGAAACTACAAAATTTCTGCGCAAATCATGCTTAGGCCATCTCAACTTGCACGCGCAGAATACAAACTTTCTATCTAGAGTACCATCGCCCTGAAGCGCCCACCCAACGCATTCTGCGATTTTTAGGGCTGTTTTTAAACTTCTAAAAATGTAACGGTCTGGGACTATTAAATCAAAATAAAGCGCGAAAATGATTTGCTGACGCCATGTTCTTGCTTTCTGATTGTTTCCCGTGCTTTGTTTCCATGCAACGAAGAAGTTTTCGACGTACTTGAAATGTGACGGTAAGTGTTCGTTCATTTCTTCTTTTATTTTGCCTAGTGGTGTTTTTGTTTAGATTCATTTTCATTGATACAATACTAGCGAAGGTCAAATAACTTGTCTCCAGCGTTTGTTCAGCCTCTTTGAATGAAATATTTGCACAGACTTTCGAGTTGTTGATTTCCGTTTTTATTCAGGAGGCTTCATTTCAAGAACGAGTGGATTGGCTAAAAATCCCACTGAAGCGCCATAGTGTAGCGCCATAGCGCCATGACATCCCAAACTATGTTACTGCGATTTGATAAGTTAAATCTATGCCTCTGCGATGGCTCAATGCAGCTAAATCGAGGGGTGGCGGTTCAGGGCGACATAATTGATTTAGGCCGATTTTACCGGCGCTCCTTTGAGTTGTGTTTGTACTTCAAAGAGTGGGAAGATTAATTCGACAAAGTGATTCAGTATACACCATGAATTGAAGAATCTTCTTATGGCAAGTAGAAGTTCTAACTCTCTTTCATACCTTGCGTAATAAATATTTATCTGAAAGGTGGCGCTTCAGGGCGATGGTACTCTAGTCTGGGTGCAGCCAAATGTTTGTTTGCAAAAGGGAAGTGCAAGGAATTCTGGCACACTCAAATTTTGAACTTAGCCACCATCTCTTATTCTATACTGGTTAGGTATACTTTAACTATGTTGCTGTGTTAGAACTTTCTTAGAACTTCATGCTTACTAACTGTGCATGCATCACATTAAAAAAAACTTAGGCCAGTTTTTACTAGGCCTATTTTTATAGTTGTACAGAAAACATGTCAAAAGAGAGATATACCTTAGCCCCTTCCTTCATCATACTCTGCATAACGGTTTTGGGTATTGACATCGCCATTTTGAGGTCCTTTTGTGTTTCTTTTCCTCGCAAATTTAAAGACACACCTCTGCTTCACAGCTAACACCTGTTTAGGCCCTTCTCTGTTTCATGTGCGCAACGAAAGGGTCTGGGTCGAGAGCGCCTGGAACCTTCCATGTGGACTTGCTCAAGTCTCACCTGGTCTCGCACTCTCGAAACGAACAAGCAAGATGATGTTAGTCCTTTTGGTTATGACACAAACATTGACAGACATTGTTTGCTCGTGACCAGAATGAGATGTTTTGAACTTCTTTTTCAAACATTGCCCAACAGATTCTGCTTATATAGCAACTTTTGTGGCATACCCAAAAGTTAAACATGTGGAAAAAGTTTAAGCATATAAAAGTGGCTCAAGCCACTTGCGGTCAAATTCTAACCAATCAGATATCAGTATTTCCTGTTTACACAGATCAGTTACCCAAATATGGTTCGGCACGTGTCACGGCCTATTGTCTTTGCATGGCTATTTTTATCAAAGTCTTATATATGCTGAGTTTGAGCGATAACCATCCAATTCAATGAGCGATACTGAGACTTATGTAATGAGTATAATATATGCTTAGATTCCCTTTAACATTTCTCTAAAATCTTCTATGTGAATTGCCAGACACTTTGTCCGGGCTACTGATAAATTGATAAAGAAAACAAAGCCGCCAACCAGAGAGAAACGAACGAAATTCAAGTGAACACTGGGAAGTTACAATTTTCAATAAAAAAATTCAAATTGATGTGTACAAAATTAATAAATATTAATTTAGAAAAATTACATGAACAATTACATGACAATATATAAAGCACTAAAAATCTAAAAACATTATATAAGTTCCTTTCTATGGAACGCGAATTCAAACTTTCTAGGATTTAGCTTTGGTTACTCTGAGAGAGACTTGCGGGAGGGAAGTGGCTATGTGCAATAACATACAACTTTTATGAACATTATAAATAGTTTAGCACATACATTTGTTGTCTGTTTTCTTTAGTTGCCTAGCATGGCACGAAGAAACCCTAAAAAACAGTGAAAAATTTGAAAGATAAAGTCATTTTTGCGAAAGGTTTTTCGACACTGCACAGGCGTGCGTAACTGGTGACCAGACCCCTTATTTGAGTTGAATTTCGCGCCTTTTCGATCCTCGTCCTTGCAACGAAGAATGGAGGAGGTTGGAGAGGAAAGATCGAGCTTGAAAATCTTTCAAGACACAAGCACTGGGTGAGTATAACCGGTCAAGGTGGTTCAGTTGCGAAAGGCGAATATCAGAGCTACCTCCATATGCAGACGGCAAAAAGGGTGTGCAAAAGCCAGCTTATCAGTTTTGGCAGTGTTTATTTAGGCCCACCTCAGACAGGATTCGCGAAGGGGGTCCGTAGGGAACTGATGTCAGAGAGGCCTCAAATAAGAACCCACAACTGAGAAAATGACTCTCAAGAAACATCAGGCTGATTTGGTTGGGGTTGATGATTACCAAAAATGTATTCCCTAGAAAAATTGACTCAACAAAGCATTTTTGGTGAAGCAAAACTGACTGTCACCAAAAGGGTCTGTATGGAGAGAAACGCCTATATGTGTGCCTCGTGAAAATCTATACCATTCTTTAAAATACTAAAATCATGAAAACCTACACCATTCCTTATGCCAAGATGTTGAAAACGACACCCTTCCCAATGGAATTGTACCCAAATATTCATAATGCCCCCAGGGCTTTTGCAGCCCTGCTTTCAATGACTCCAAAACAGAACCTGTGTCTTGACGTGGCATGGCATGATGGCACATGCCTCACATACCCTAATTATTGATTGGAAAGAAAAATATCAGTTGGTCACTTTTTAGTCTCAGGGGTCTCAAAACCATTTGGTACTGGTAAATCAAATATAATAGGTTGTTGAATTGGCTGGAATCTGAAATTACAAATTGCTGCATTTATGAAGACAGTTGTTCCATCTGTTGTAATCCCATGACCTGAAAAAGATTGAGAAATCTTTGAAAATCAAGATGATCACAAAAAAATACAAGATGATGCAACAAGCTTGTTGAAAAGTGATTCTTGTCCAAATTCATGAGCTAAAATCACAGGGAAAAGAGTAAACCTTATTTCAATTCAATAAAGATTCCTGAAAATCCACATGGATCTATTTTTACATTAAAATTGAATAGTGCTTTAGACTTACACTCAGTTAAAAGACTCTACATAAAACACTCTAAAACTGATCATTGTCATATATCAGAGGGATATAGAAATGAGGGTACCTATGAAAAAAAGTTTAAATCTTACTTTCAATCAGAAATATTTATTTCAAAACAAACATTGTATGTTTTTAATCATTAGGATTTTTCATACTTGCTGATAAGATTCTGATAAGATAAGATTCTTAAACGCTGATAAGCTTCAACAGCCTATGATTCACATTGCAACCCCTTCCTCGCAAAGCTTATAAAGAAACAGACTTTGAACAATAAGATGTGGACAAATATGTGCTAAAATGTGCAAATTCTGGTGCATGGTGCATACCTTCATGTATATGTCCAAAAACATTCAGTTTTGGTTTCACTCTCTGTTGTATTGTTGAAAGTAATTCTGTACATCCAACATGCTGTCCTACGAATGTTGCATCACCATGCCCTAAAATGAGAGAAATCTGTAACAAAATGTTGCTCCACCAAGCAAATTGATCCAGACATGATTTACTGCTAACTATTTTTTAACTGGTACAAAAACTACCAAGTGATGCCCAAATTTGTTTTTAAAAAGTAAATCAAACATCAAACGGAAGCCTTTGTTAATTTCATAATATCCAATGTACTGAAGAAGGGTTTTTAAAATAAAATTAATTTGATTCAAGAATCACAATTTTTTAGCTCACCTAGTGGAGGTCCATGACACAATAGAATATCAGTGTCACTGGGGATTTTGTTCCACTTTTCCAAAAGAGGTTCACCGCGTGGAAGGTTGAACGCCCAACCTCTGTGGTATGGTTGCCTACAAAGATGATGAAAAAATTGAAAATGAAAGAGAACAACAACCATGACATACATTATAAAAGGCCCAGACTGAAAAGTTTGAATGATTTTGGGGATGCACTCCACCATCACTGTTTGATCAAGCAAAAGTAGGACCCAGTTAACCAGTTTGCATTCTTTGCAGTGCGCGGGGAAGATCTTCCCCGCGCCACTTCGACTGCTTCCAGCTGCACTTGCGCCAAAATCCGAAAACTTCCCCACGCCGAAATCAAAGAATGCAAACTGGCCAGTTAAGTTCTAAGGCAGAAAAAACCTTGACGGTCTTGTAAAAGTCTGATTTTATAGCACAGGATGCTAATATCAAAAATTTGTGATAATTTTAAGAAACTTTCAGTAGGTCAAATTCTTGGTTTCGTATAAAAATATGTGTAGTTGTTGAACTTCAAGATTTTTCTCTGGTTGGTTTCAACATGAAGTAAGGCAGACTGCTAACTTCATCCCTGTCACAGAATTTCTTCTCGGCAGCTTAAATTTTCATGTTGGTAGACTAAATTTTATGCGNCGCCAAAATCCGAAAACTTCCCCACGCCGAAATCAAAGAATGCAAACTGGCCAGTTAAGTTCTAAGGCAGAAAAAACCTTGACGGTCTTGTAAAAGTCTGATTTTATAGCACAGGATGCTAATATCAAAACTTTGTGATAATTTTAAGAAACTTTCAGTAGGTCAAATTCTTGGTTTCTTATAAAAATATGTGTAGTTGTTGAACTTCAAGATTTTTCTCTGGTTGGTTTCAACATGAAGTAAGGCAGACTGCTAACTTCATCCCTGTCACAGAATTTCTTCCAGGCAGCTCAAATTTTCATGTTAGTAAACTCAATTTTATGCCCTCAATTTTGGATAAAATTGTTACTTTGCTTTGATCAAACTTTAGTTTGTACACAAATTTTCATTACCAATTAATCTTGAAAGCTTATTCATTCATGTAATTATCATTTGGAAAAACTCTTCCATTCGCACTTCATAAAGTTGACAGTCTGGAAAGAAAGTAGCTTGAACTGCTTCTTACCATGGTGTACCATATATCTTAAACCCCATCAAATTAATTTCTTCATCCTCCAAATATATGCAGTGTTTTTTAAGCGTTTCTTTCAACGCAGCCCCTCTACTAGTGTCAGCTTTTTTTCTGAACAGTCCAAAACAAACGCCCTTCATATCATCAAAACTCAGTTCATGATTTCCAGCTATTAGAACAATATGTTTATATTTTTGCTTTAATCCTTTTAGAAACGTGCAGAATGATTCAACTTCCTGCAAGCCACCCTTCCATGTAAAGTCACCAGCATGGAGGAGGATATCACCGTCTGGTAGGTCCACTTTTTCATGTTTGTTATGGGTGTCCGATATACAAACAAATCGGACATGTCCGTCTTTCTTAGGTGAATCTAACGGGGCAGCTTTTAGCTTCTTATAATTTGCTTTCCAGTCATCTGCTGCGGATAGTTCCTTATACAAACTATTCTGCCTTTCACTGCGAGGATGAACTTTCACTTCGGAACCACTCAGTGAAGAAGAGAGCGGTGCAGGAGTAGGCTCATTTTCCTCCTCGGTCCCGGCGTTCGTAGATTCTTCATCTTTAAGAGAAGCGTCATGTAACTTATCTTCTAATTCATTGATTTCAGTCGCTTCTTTATCCATCCCTTGAAAGTTTATTTGAATACACTCCCTCTCCCTGGCTGGGTGTCCATAAAAAAATCGGCCTAATAATATGATGAAATCAGCACAAAATTGCTAAACCGCGATCTAGCATTTATCAAGAGCCTCGTTTGCAACGAGGATGTAAACAAACGTCGGAATGGTTCTACCGGAGCGGGAGAGCGGGGACGATTAACTTCGGACCCTCACAGTTTTCTAGTGATTTGCTATTGCATGCTGGTTACAATGTTGCTCGAGCATAAAAATTATCGCTATTGTATTTCTACGATCGGAAAGTCGGACGTTGTGTAAATAGTAACAGAATAATTCATAAAGCCCTGGGCGGATGGGGTCTGGGTATTCTATTGTATTTGACGATTTCGACACGTGCGTGGATATTTTTTAGCTAGAGGAACAATAACATGAGTAGGAGTTTCTTTATCCTATTCATAGATTACTCCACTTGGCTCCGAGAACCAAGGATAACTTGCTGGATTCCGACAACGGCTACGCTACACACCGACCGTCGTCAGAAAAACACCACCGATTTGAATATGGAAGTAAATGAATCTAATGACACACCAACAACAACCAGAATTGGTAAGTTAATAATTTCGTACACATATCTGTTCTTATTACCCCACCCCCTTCATGCTAAGCCAGCATTTTGAAACTATAACTTCCTTTCACCCTTAGTTACAGAGGCTACCTTAACCTTAACTCGTGTTACTAACTATTCTACCACACTGTATGCCCCCTCTTAGCCCCCATTTTCTTTTGTATTACACCACCCATTGGCACATTTTATTACTACAGTTGTTTACACGCCGTTATTTTACAAGCGTACAGCTTTTGGGCCTTACTGTCTCTGTCTACTCTTTCAACCCCCCCTGCTTTTTCACACCATAACTTCCCCCATAATGTTATTACCGACTTGGAGGTCTGACTATAATATCTAAATTTGTTTTAGCGTATCCAATCGTCACCCTTATCACTTCACTTATCACCGCGGTGTCTACGTGCTCCTTAATATCTACGACATGTATTGACTTGGACGCCGCACAAGAGGAGGAGATGAACCAGAGTTGGAATCCGCTCCCAAGCCCAATACGCCCCTGCCCAACAAGCAGGACCGTAGGAAGCATCTTAAACTTGGAGTATGGTATGGTTGATTTCTCCCATACTATGTTAATGTTAGATGTTGGTCAATATTTGTCCTCAAAATTGGGTTTTATCGGAGTATTATAAAATGTATGTCCTCAAAACCAGTCTTTTTAAGAGCACAATTTTTACTGGTTGGCTGAAAAATGGGTTTGTGAAATCGCTTTTCCAAGACATACATATGACCACCAAAAACACAGCACATGCCCACCCTTGGCATCCCCAACGCTCAAGATACTTTTTTATGATTCACCAGGTCTGGTAGACTTCAGATGACAGAGCTGAAGCAACATCAAGACCACAAGCCACAAACCGGAAGGAAGAAAAGAACTAGGAAGTAATTTATCGAAAATCGGAACATTTTACCTGTTGGTTCTTTGCTGCACAAAAGTTGAGAAATATTTGAGACAAGGGAAGCAATTGCAGCTTGCAAATAGGAGGTTCAGTTCATTCATGAGGCAGGAGAGACACATATGCTACCACAAATCGTCTTTGAAAAGTGATACTGGTTAAACATAGGACGTTTACACGGAAGCAACGAGAAAGAGTCCTCTCTGTGTGGTTACCATCTATATCATGATGAACGTGTTGCTGGGAGGCTATTTAGGCCTGGTTGCTCTCCTCACAACTCTTGGACTGGGGCAAGGTACTGCTTAAATTGTATTCTATATTTCAGTTGATTTGATTGTTGTTGTTTTTTTATATTCAATATAAAATGTTTACAAAGACGAGTTACCTAAGACATTACTTATGAACGACTTTACAACACTACAAGAACGATACCCCGAGGGGCAAAAGATCATGACTACCTCGAGGCCATTACATAAAGAACATACAACTAAGTTACAACAAAATATGCGATTACAAAAAACTACACAGAAACAATTTTAGTGATAAATACTGAGGCCGGTTTCACATTGGATGTCGGGCTAACATAGACTACATACCCCAGCCGAGAGAACAATACCGACAACCGCCGTCACTGGTCCCCGTCCAGAGTGTCCCCATTGCTCAAGACATTGCGCCCATGCTTACAGGTCGGGGGATTTTATTGTTTTTGGTACTAGACTGTTAACCAGCCTAATTGATGGTTCTTTTGTCGTTTTTGACCATATTTTAAAAGGGCTGTACTGTATAAGGTCATGTCGTGCGAACGCTTTTCTAAAACCATGTCTTTTATCAAATTCTTATGCAAGCAAAGAACCTTCATAAATTCGAGCATTCGGGTAACATGCCTATATTGTCCAAAATGCCTTTATCTATATACATATAACTTAACTTTTAACCCGTTGTTGTTCACTTTATGCATTAGTTTATTTTATTTCATTTTTGTTTTTTGGTTGGTGTTCGATTGTTTGTATGTTACGGCCTAATGTACCTTTTTTCAAAACATTTATATTCTTTTTTCATATCTGACCACGTACTTAAATAAAATTTATTGTGTCATGAGCTCTATATACTATAAGCTGAACTTAAAAAGAAACCATGACTTTCTCCCCCTAATGCAGGCAAATAGCAGCAGATGTGTTGCAAATGAAGATATTTTCTATATAGGTTTGAACTCCGTAGAATTATAGCCAGCGCAATCAAGTTTTTCATGCCATCAACGATTTTGGAGATACAGCTGGGTTCCGAGCCACAAGCTTTGGATGTGTTTAGCCTAAGCACACGAAACCCCACTGCAGGCTCAATTTTATGACACGCGCCATTTGTTTACTAAAATCTTGTACAGCCCCTTAAATCGCTTTTTATTCATGTNCTGGAATAAATCATTTGCGTTTTTATTTAATCAACTGGTTATATTTTTATGGTATTCTACGTTTTATTCTGCTTCGAATAACATATAAGTTTGTTTGGTATAGTTTAAGCAATGGCCGTGAAAAGTAGAGTTTCTTAATCGCTGTCTGAAGGGTTACAGTAACCTTAAAAAGAAACCATGACTTTCTCCCCCTAATGCAGGCAAATAGCAGCAGATGTGTTGCAAATGAAGATATTTTCTATATAGGTTTGAACTCCGTAGAATTATAGCCAGCGCAATCAAGTTTTTCATGCCATCAACGATTTTGGAGATACAGCTGGGTTCCGAGCCACAAGCTTTGGATGTGTTTAGCCTAAGCACACGAAACCCCACTGCAGGCTCAATTTTATGACACGCGCCATTTGTTTACTAAAATCTTGTACAGCCCCTTAAATCGCGTTTTATTCATGTTCTTTTTCAGGTACCGATTTTCTGTTGGATCTTGAGAATGGAAAGACGCTAGTTGTTGCTGATGACTTCACCACGTCCAATCTAAAGGTTGCAGGTAAGCTGGAATGAGTTTTATTTATACGACCAATTCGAAAACGAAATATTTGAAATTGTGCATCTAGTAAAATTCAGTAAAAAAATTACCAGAACTATTTTGAGAAGGTAAGGATAAATATATTCACACACCCGCCAGGATAAAGGTCTTAGAATTGTAAAGGGAAACCAGAAAAAATTTGACCACGAACTAGTGATCTATTTTTTTAAACATAAAACTTTCAAATCCATCACAGGCTAGGGATAACACGTATTTTTTCTTTAATAAACTAAGACATTGGCCTGGTACTGAAACTTTCTTAAAGTTATCAGATTCTGAGTACTGAAAGTTTCGTAACAGTTGCTTAGCAGGTTTCTCAAATTTGTATTGTTTTTCTTCGTTTGGGGTCTCCTGTACCTTCCTGAACATTGCATTTTATGAACCCATGCCTCTATCCACAGGGAAACCAGGAACCCCTGCGCGAGTCATTTTTGTATTTTTGTTTCCCTGTGCTCTATCTAGACAATAATCAAATAATTCTGAGTAATTATTATTATTATTATTATTGTCAATTATGTAAATCTCAGACTTATTGCTGTTATTTGTCTGGTAAGTATATTTTGTCCTTTTTATCCTTGAAAGCGGGTAACAAAAAGTCACCAAGGGTCTCAAGGTTCTTTCTCCTGTGTCCTGTGTCTCTAAAGGGACAAAACTTTTCGCAATATCCTTGATTATTATGANGTCTGGTAAGTATATTTTGTCCTTTTTATCCTTGAAAGCGGGTAACAAAAAGTCACCAAGGGTCTCAAGGTTCTTTCTCATGTGTCCTGTGTCTCTAAAGGGACAAAACTTTTCGCAATATCCTTGATTATTATGATTATGATTATGATTATTATTATTATTACTATTATTATTATTATTATTATTATTATTATTATTAAATGCCATAATACACTACTTTTACAAGCATGGTGGCTAAACAAAACATAAACGACTAACAGCAGTAATGAAATAAAACTTACAAGTGGAATTATACTCCAGATTCCTAGAAATAAGAATAGATAAGCAAGTTTCGTAAGTAATATTTTTCCAGTAGTGGTGTTTCTAAAGGGGCTGTACAAGCTAAACTTAAAAAAAACCACGCTTTCCCTCCATTTTGCAGGCAAATAGTAGCAGATAGATGAAGATATTTTTATAGGTTTGAACCTCGTAGAATCTGCCAGTGCAATCAGATTTTTCATACCATCAACGATTTCGGAGATACAGCTGGATTCCGAGCCACAAGTTTCAGATATGTTTAGCCTTAACACACCAAAGCCCACTGCCGGCTTAAGAAATTCTACACTCGCCCCTTGTTTACTAAAATCTTGTACAGCCCCTTCAATTTTTTGTTGATCTCAGAGTTGAGTTTTTTTCAACACGAGTCTCTTAATCAAAAATACACTTGTTACTCTATTTCGTTACCTCCAACAAATCTCTGTCTCCCTGGTTTATTTTTCAATGAGCGACTGTTTGATTAAGTAATGTTGTTTGACAAACAGATCTTTTTTATATTCCAATAAAAAGTTACAATACATAGTACTTACTATGGTACTTACAAATTACTATATACTATACTATACTACTAAAACGATACCCTGATGAGCAAATGGATATGTCTACTCTGCGGCCATTACATAAAGGTAAACTACTTCATCATACACTTAAAACAAAGACAAAAACAAAAGTTGAAAACATTGGTTACAAAAAGTTACACGAACAAAATTAAGGATTGGGCAGCTTATGAAGAGATGGGGTAATGGACTTCAGGACTTCACTCGAATCGACCAGTTTCATGGATAAAATGTAACGTAAGCTCAAGGACGTGTCTATTCAGTCAGTTGAGAAAATCTTTATCGCCATACATTAAAAGTTTTAATAAAGCTTCAATTGTAAGATTTACATATCCAAGTGGTCGTATTAATGCATATATTCCAGATCTCATAGGCAGGTCTCATAGACACCCAAGCCGGACATTTCATAGCAAAAATTGGGACAAAGCAGCAAAATTGTATTTGGTTTCGAAGCAAGCCCTTGATTTTCAGGCACAGAGAATATTGTATTTAAAATGAAAGGTGTCATTCCCTGACGGGCTCTGGTTTACTAAGGTGAATCAAAATGATTAATAAAAACTTGAGTTTTAGTTTCGAAGGGTTGATTTTCAAAGGTCCTAATTTTTGCTATCAATAGACTTGCTCCAAGTCTATTCCTTGGTCTATCAGCGAAGTCTACTCCGTGGTCTATCAGCGCTAGAAGGCCCTAAAGGATTATGTTGACTTCTGTGGGGGCGTATGGCCACCACGGAATAGACTTGGAGCAAGTCTAGTTTGTCAAAGAACATTACTTGATCAAACAGTTACACATGGAAAAATAAACCCAAGAGCCATCTATCAGCCATCTTCAGAGGCTTGAACATTGATTGGGACCCATAAGAAGAATATTGGGGGTCTGGGGCAAAGCCAGATTAAGTGCTCAACCCTAAGCACTTACTGTGACAGCGCAATTGACACTAAACTAGCAGGAATTTTTTTTCCGTAGGCTCATTCCCTGATGACTTGCAAGTGTCCGCTGAACCAAAGGCTCGCAAGCGACGACAGATCTCAGTTGGAGACAGCCGGCCTATCGTAGCAGAACTTCATGCTAGTCAACATTGTCATGGTATATATTTAAGGTGGAAAAGACCGCCTGCACCTATCAGGTATACACGCGTTTTGATTTGTAAGAAACTTCGGTCTAAAGGTCCAGGGCTGGTACAAAGCCTTGTAAAGAGTATGGCAAAGCTTCGCTGTAGCGACCACAATTTGCGCATTGAAACAGGCAAAAGAAACAATACTCCACCAGAGCTAAGACATTGTCGCCTTTGCAACAACCAGGAGGGCGTTCAACGAAAAATACTTTTTGAAACAGCTGAAAACAAAGTTAAGGCATTCGGCACAATGAACTCGAAACAAAAGTTCATATACCTCCTATCAACAGAAAATATAAAGATAGTGCAAGAAGTTGCTAAATTTGCGAGAGACGCTTTCGAGTCTCGAAATAACATCCTTCAGACAGGCCATGACCGCAACAACTAACAACATTCTGCATTCATGCCACTAGTTTAGATTTAGTTATTTTGTTCACTTTTTGTTTTCAGTAGTTTAACAATGTTCTCTTTCAATCTTTATTGTTCGTTTTGCTGTAATTAATTATTCCGTATATGTGTTTATTAGGACGACGCTCCAGTATTGTGTAGCAAGTCTAAATTTCAAAATGAAATGAAAAATGGTACATTTTTTTTAGCATATCGTCTGGTTGAAGCGCCCGCAAGGGGCCCATTACCGAAGCCGACCTGACCACCCCTACTAGCAACCCATCCCAAGGACTTTAAAGGGAATCTAAGCATACATAAGCCTTTGATAAAATAACCGTGCAAAGACAATAGGACATGACACGTGCCGAACCATATTTGGGTAACTGATCTACGTCAACAGGAAACACTAATATCTGATAGGCTAAAATGTGACCGCAGTGGCTTGAGCCACTTTTATATAGAACTTTTTAGGATGAGCGGTGGTACTTCCCCAGGCGGCCAGCCAAGGGCTCGAACTCACGACCCTCCTCGTAGAAGGCGAGAGCGCTAACCACGAGACCAACTTACCACAAGTTATAAGATAGCAAGTTTCTTAGATGTTAGGACATTTTGCTTCCAAAAGTTTCTTATGAGTGTCTCAAGGGCTTTAAACAAGGGCTTTAAAGGTCCTGGTATCTTTTTCTTTGCAGCGGGGGAACGCCATACACGAATTCAGAATTCAAATACTACAATGTATACAGAAGCACGAAATATTTCACCGATATCAGTGGCATGTCACCTTATGCATCGGGAAAAGATATCTTTGAGCTTTCGAAGCTCAAAAATGTTTGGTGGCTTGATAAGAACCCTTCGCCTAATGATAATGTATGGTATTCTGTTACTATGGTTACAAGAGATGGTAAGGAGAGAAAGGATATCACCCCGGCCAAGGTATGTTATTTGAAGACGGTTTTATTTCTCAAGAAAATATCGATCAAATTTCGTGGAGGCTGAAGTTGAAGGAACAGATGAAAACTATTACTTTTATGTATTATACTATATTACTATCAGTATTTAGCTTGTACAGAACTTATTTACAAAGGAACATTCTATTACCTGTAATGACCTAGCCTGCGTTACAGACCAGAGCGAGGGAGACCCCCCGTTATGGTCTGTGACGCAGGCTAGTGATGACGGAAATCTCTTTTTCGCAGAACCCTTTATGCAATTTATTTGGGAGTTTTCAATCGATATGGTAGTTTGATCGAGAAGTAGCCTGTTTGCAGCCTCAACAACCCTCTGTGAAAGTACTGATGCTGCGGGCAGGCTCGAAAGGGACTGGTTTCAGCCTTGATAACCCAAAATTATTTTTTCATACCCCGTAGGCCATGTATGTTGGTGCATTCGGCGGATCTGGCAACTTAATACCTCTAACACCTAACGGCATCAAAGGCAAGACAATGCATCATTCTGCAATATACAACCCTGATAGAAATGAGTACTTTGTAGCTTGGGATGTAGACACTAATGTTGATGGACAACCTGACCGCCTTTATGGCCTTCGACTCAGTCCAAATGGGGCGATCCTTGGTAGAAATGTATTGGATATGACCGTCAATGTGAGATCAGGTTCGTACTTTCATTTCTTCTAATAAATGAGCCAGGATTGAAAGCTCGTAAAACTTCTTAGGTTTGATCATGAGCGACAGGGCACCAACTGTGTATCAGTGTAAACATTTTATCGGTAGTGAGCCACCTTAAGCTATTGTTTATGAGCTTTGAACTTATTTTTAGTTAGTATTGAGCCACCCTATCGCTGGTCTGCTAATTTGAATTTTTTAGTAGTGAGCCACCTTAAGTGCAGATCCACCTCAAGCATAAATACTATGGTGTATTAATACGCTTAAAGGGGCCTGTGCAAGCAGGGAGCGCCGAAGGCGCGGGAGGCGAAACGCGCTAATGTTCGAAAACTCAGGTTTGATGCAGATTTCGAAAACGAGGCAACGAAGTGTATGGTTCTGGTTCACAAAGCGAATGGCGGCGCGATAGTTCGATGGAAGGAAGGACAACATAAAGTTGAACAGAGATATAGTTCTATACAGAATAAATTGAGGGAAAGAGCTTCTATGGCATATTGAAACTTGATATTAGCATCAGTAGAGTNCAGATCCACCTCAAGCATAAATACTTGGTGTATTAATACGCTTAAGGTGGATCTGCACTTTAGGTAGCTCACTCACGGACTAGCGATAAGGTGGTTCACTTCTTCTTTTAAACATGTAGTTCAGGGATCCCGAACAGCTCTGGCAGCATTTTGAACAATATTTCTCCAGACATCTTGATCTTGTGCGTTCCTGTAGGCCTCAACAACTAATTGAAAATAATTTTAAAACACATAAACGATAGGCGTTTCTGTAGGCTCACTACTGATACTAATTTTACACTGGTACACACTTGATGGTTTGACCGCTGAAAGCTTCTATAGTTAACAAAAAATAATCGACCTTTATTCAAAAGACGAAGCCAGAGCCTCGATTTGAGAATGGCCAGTGTACCCCTTTGCATGCGCAACCCCTCGCGCAACCCACATCAATGCACGATTACTTTTCAACTTACTACTTGGTTTCAATAGCTCCTTTGTCAAGAATCTACTGCCCATGGGACTTGCAGCCTTTGCCTCGGATTGAAAATTTTTCAGACATTGTCTCTACAGACAGATAGAAAAACTGTAATAGTGGAACTTATTTTCATTATTTTGATTTCTTAGTACTTTAGACTGAGACCACGCTTACACTGTTTCAGTACAGTTTTGATCCGTTACAAAGATTTTACGGTTCAAGAGCATTTACACTGCTCCAGAACACAATTTTTCTATAGATAGAAGGAACAAACCTTGTATGGATTAACAGGAACAGTGTATACGGGAGTTTTGTTACGGATCCAAACTTGTATTGGTACAGTGTAACTGGGGTCTGAAAGGTTCTTAACTGCGGTATTTGGCAATGACTTTGGCACAACAATAGCATGGCAAAAGCACGGCAAAAGTTACCAATATCGCAGCAGTGCCACGGTAGATACTATCTGATTTGCTTTTAGTTTAACATCAATCATGGTTCGTTGAACTTGGACTGATTGTAATAAGAGTAGAATTGGCCTTCTTCATTGAAATAACGTTTTGTGATTAATCCACAGGAGTACAAGGTTGGCCAAGCGTCGCTTACAACCCAAAGAGCAATGAATATTTAGTCGTATTTCAAGTGTCCGCTCCCTCCATGTTCTCTGGCAAATTCTTTACTGTTTCACAGAGAGTGAAGACGATAAGAACAGATCGTGTGACAAACCCGGCTCTGCTGCTCAAAGGAACGGCTACTAGTACAGGAAAGGTCATCCCTACGGCTGTTACAAAGCCATATATCATATACAATCCAGCTACAAGTAAGTTAAAGTTATTCCTTTCTTAGATCTTAGCCTGTTGATCATCTGAAACCTAGCCTGTGAGCAGCCTCGACATTAGATTTGCCCCAAGTCTATTTCCTGAAGTCCATCTGACCGATCCCTTTCCCGCAGCTCCCGGATCCGCAACTCCAACATGCCATGAAGGAACAAAGGAAAGAGAGAGAGAGAGAATCCTTTCTGATCCGGATCCGGGAACTGTGGGAATGGGATCGGTCAGATAGCCTTCAGAAAAAAAGACTTGGGGCAACATCGATTTATAGCAGTCTTGATTTTTGGTAAAGTTTTTTTCAGGAGGAAAAAAGTCGAGAGAAAAATTACGCTTCGAAAGGAAATTTACTAAATACGGATATGAAAAATACAGAAAAATCAGACATGTAAAGCATGGCCCTTACTAAAACAGACCATTATCTAAACTGTTCAATTTGAACTTATTCTGAAACCCTTCGATTTGAACATGTGAATATTTGCTGCTACCGCCAAGATCTTAACTATAGACCAACATAAGAAACTGTTTGATGTTTTCTTAGTTTGTACAATGCGGTACAAATATTTTGCAGGGCATCTTTTAAGAATTTTTTTTTTATATATATTCATCTAAATATTTTACAATACATGTTACTACCTACTATACCTTCTAATTACTATACAACTATACAACACTACAGGGACGATACCAGGGAGAGCAAAAGACTATGACTACCCCCTAGCCATTACATAAAACATGCAACCAGATTACAAATAAGTATACAACTACAAGCATTTTACACCCAAACGATTAAATACTGATAAATGCTGGGACCTGTTTTTTACTGGTAGGGAATTTTACTGGTAGGGAATCTATTGAAAGGGCACATAGCCCCAAAAGACATTTTAATTTTACAAAGTCGATAGGGACAGCTATTTGTGTTGGTAAGATGCGAGAGAATCTGTCTCTGTTGCTTTCCTGTAAAGTGAACGTCATCAGTTTAGAACTCACTCACAATAATGAATTCTTGAAACAAAGTAATTGTCTAATACCAAGTTAACATCAACGCAAACTATAAAACGAGATGACGAATCTGATAACAAAATTGATACAAATGGGTGTTATAAAAATGCTGGGTATAATATGTCTTTTATCAAGCCTTCAATCTACATCTATCACATTCTGAAAGCATTTTTTGAGAGCAAAGGGCACCTCACTGGTGGGGAAAGTGGCAGTACTGGTGGGGACATTGGAGGGGCTGGTGGGGAATTTCCCCACCACTTTGTATGTTAAAAGATGCCCTGTTTTCCAGTTGATTGATCTTGGACAATAGAGAGTTGAAGTTGGTGGAAAGTATTTACAACATTTACTGTCCCTAGTTATATCGAGCTGTATCTTTTGCAAGCAGAAAGTAATCTGGTTTTAGTATGGCTGTATTTTACAACTTTCATTTATCCGGTTTCTTTCCATTCCACTTAGTTTTTTATGTCGTTTTCTAGTTTTTAAATTTCACTGGAAATTATAGCAAGTTTTTTTCTTATATTCATCGATAAAACATTACAAAGACAAACAATTATTACAATAACGATACCAACAGAGAGCATTAAATACATATCTACTCTACGGCCTTAGAATAGCAAGTTTATCTGAAATTTTACTGAGCAGCCAAAGTGTACTTTGCTTGCGGAGACCCGGTTGAGTTCGTTTACTCATCTTTGTTTCAGACGAATAAAAAGCTCTTAAAATTCGTAGCAAAGTCTTATTTTCTTGTTTTGAAAAGAAGAATCTTGTTTCAAGAAATGACTTCACATTTTAAGACAAATTATCTATTCGCCTGCAAAGGAAGAAGTCTTTTTGTTCGTTTTCTAATATAGAAAGTTTCGCGAAGAAGTTATGTATTGGGTAGCATTAGTTGATTGATTGATTGATTGATTGATTGTTTTATTGATTGTTTTATTGATTGATTGACTTTTTCTACCTAGCAAAAACTAAGGCTAAAACAAATACAATGCTAATCCCAACCACAGCGGGAAAGGGCATTCAGTCACATAGCTCCCACTGCAGATGGGATAAGTATTGATTGACTGGTTGATTAATGACTGATCCACTTTTTCAGGTGGCTATGTTGCAGCTTGTGAAATGATCGGATTAGATGCTCGCCATTCCGTCGTTCTGCAATTCGCTAACGCAGTTGCAAAGGGCTTGAAAGCAATGCTCATATTCCAAAATGTTGATGCACGACAAGGCAAAGTCTTTTACGACACCAAGCGAAACGAGGTGTTCATCGTCGCGCAACTTCCAAACAAAGCCATCAATAAACAAAGTGACATTGTGCCGAAACTTGCTTATACAATTGTCGTAACGAAGAGGAATGCGACTGGAGCTCCGTTAGAAGCTCAGCCTATCATTGTCCAAGGAGGCGAAACGAGTGTTTTGGATTCTTCAATTTCAGGGTTTTATGATGCCGTGAGAGATAGGTATATCTCTTTATTTATCGGTTCAGACTATTCTTTATTGTTTATGTGGTACCAAGAAATCTCATTGGAAATATATCTGAAACTTTCTTGTCTATTAAAATCGATGTGCCTTTTGCCAGAAGTGTTCTGTGTTTTAAAGTCTTTATGAAACATATTGTTCATGAAAGATCGGAATAATCGAAAATTAATTTGAATATTGATATCAAAAAGTTTTGTTTCTAAATTTGAGATTGTATTCGTGCTAACTGGAATTGAAGGTCCTTGCGTTGATTTACGAGAGGGCGTTCTCACAAGGGATCAAAATAAACGCTATTTATCGCATCGATCTTAGCGCGAGTTTTCGCCTTGTGGGAACCAAACTTTACAAGGTTTGGACAGCTAAAAACGCTGGATAGTAAAGTTTTGCAACGTCTCAGCAGTTCGCACAAAAATTCCATATTTTCTTTTTTTGACAGATTGATGTTATTCTGGAGTGATGACGTGAATGGCAAACGTGTCATCAAATCATCACGCGTATTGCTCTCGGGGGATAACTTGAGATCAGTAGAGTTCATGAATGAAAATGAGCGACATGTTTGCCCCCCGGTTCTTGGTGTCCAGAACCCCTTTGCTGCCTCGTTTCCTGCTACTGGTGGTCAAGTGGTAATCTGGGAACGGTATCTTTCCGGCAGGTTTGTTGTCCTTCCTCAAAATTTCCTTCTATTTACGTTTTCTGAGCATAGGGCTCAAATCTTTCAAATCTTAAAAAAGGTGGGTGTAAAATTATATTTCTTTTTTCTTTGAATTAAATGGCTTGAAAGGAACTTAGGGTACTGTGCTATAAATCTGCCGTGGAAATGTTTTGATATCGTGTTTATTTTCAAAATGGTGGCGTTTATATTTTTATTGAAAGAATTCATGGAAAATTTTGAAAAAATTTAAATCATCATAAATCCTAAATTGATGAAGGAAAAATGACAAAATCCCCAAGAAGACCATAGTTTATAAAGGTCTACAATATGGTGGCAAGCAGAAGTCTGTCGCTCTTCTGGTTTAGGATTTAGAAATTTGATGACGTCACAACCTCAAATATAACAAATTCCGCCATTTTGAGAATATTCAAGATATCAAAACATTTCCACAGCAGATTTACAGGAAAGTACCCCAAGTTCTTTTCAAGGCATTTCATTCAAAGACAAATGTAAAAGAATTTTACACCCACCTTTTTAAAGATGTGAGCCCTATGCTCGTTTTCTGATATCTATTGTCTCTGCTATCATTTTCTTCGCTGTAAGATGCAAAATCTTACCCATGAATGAGTCCGGGAAAATCTGCAAAAGCATACATGAACTATGCAACAAGAAATTGCCAAGATCTTCGGATACACGTTTTTTCTTTTATAAGAAACTTGGATCAGCCCATAGTACTAAAAGTTTCTTAATTTCACATGAAAATTTCAGCTTTCAAGTATTCAAAGTTTCTTAATTTGTTTCTTATTTTTTGGATGCATGGATTGGGATGTAGTTTCTACTACTACCACGTATTTATTTTTTGACATACAGCACAATGTTTATCAAGAAAAAGAGGTGTATTGGGCTCAAAACATAAAATTATCGTGAATATTACTCAAGAATAAAGGTTCAACGACAATTTTCCCATGATTTTCTTGGATGTAGCTTTTAAAAGTTTCTTCTCAAACGTAGTACTAGAGTTTCTTAATTTTTTGGCCATCCTAGTACTAGTTTCTTATAAACCAGTTTCTTATATAAAAAAAAAAACGTGTACCAAGACTGAACAAAAGTATCTGAAAATACATGAGGATAAAAACATAAAAGTCTATCCGGTTAGGAACCCAACCTGTGGTATATATGCTTTGCAAAGCCTGCAGTTGCACTTGTCACCTTTCCAGCACCTTATTTGCTTTTTAAAAATTGGAAGGGTGCTAGAATCTTTTATCTCATGTGGTAATACCTGCCACAATCTATTTTCAAGGAAGGCTTTAGTCTCGATTCCAAAGGAAGTAGTGCGTACCTTTGGAAGCTGCGCGTCGTTACCATGTTACGTTGTAACCAATGTTTCGCTGCACGAAAATTTCCTTCATGAAGGTTGACTTCAGATCTATGGTTAAGGTGCTCCAAGAATTACGTTTAATTACCTAAATTTCATTTAACGCCCGCGGCTCCTGCGAAATGGTATCTGATAACTAGAACAGAGGAGATGTGAATAACGAGGCATTGAGTGGCAACGATTGGGTCGTATCGGCTAATTATATTTCATTACAAGCAATGAAAGAATTACAATTCCTTTTGATTAAATTTGGATGCTACTAAGTCATTGTTCTGAAGAATGCTTGACTTTGACTGAATGGTATTTGCAGAGTCATGTTTGGTAATCAACAGTTTGGACTCTGGACTTAAAGGTGAAATGGTTGATTAGATGGGACTTCTGTTGCTTTCACAGGTTGAATTGTAACTACTAATCTGCCACCATTATTGTAAACTTTAACAAACTACAACCTTCATTTGGAAGGTGATGATAATTTGACTTTGAGCAATTCAACACACGCAGAGCATGCTTAACGTTGCTGAAGGACTGCGTACTAATAGGAAGTGTTCGTGTGTCCCCTTGTCGTTAAAACACATTTACGCATGCGTAAATGTTCCATTAAAGCCATTTATTTTTGAAAGAGAATGTTAATAACCATTTACTTAGACTTGCCCCAAGTCAATTTCGTCAACTCAGTCAAAACATTAAAATAAAAAAAAAATATTTTAACGTTTTGACTGAGTTGACGAAATAGACTTGGGGCAAGTCTACCATTTACTATATTTAATGTTTTAAAACTTAAAGATCTGAAGCATGCTTTTTCGCCACATATTCAAGTCAAACCTCCATGATAACTGCCCTGTTCTTTTGTAGATGGAAACTTGGAGGCTCATTATTGAGAGAAGACGCTTTCTCGTTCCAAGGCCGAAACCAAAGGAAGCCATTCATTGTCACGAATGAGGAAAAGGATGAGGTTTTGGTTTTATGGCAGGAAGAAACGAGTTCAAGACAAACCAATTTATTTGCCAAAAATATCAGAGCTGTTACCCACAGATGTGTATCTTGTGCTGCACCACATGTTTGTGTTCGAGAGGGCACTTGTCTGAAGCCTTGTGAGTTTAATCTTTAATACAGTAAAATCTGCACTAAAGAACCAATCATTTAAGAACCAAAAGCCTGTACAACATTGTAGCAAACAAAGGGCGTGTGTCATAGAATTTCTTATGCCTGCAGTGAACTTTCGTATGTTTTGGCAAAACACATCTAGAACTTGTGGCTGGGAATCCAGCTGTAGCTCCATAATCGTTAAAGGTATAAGAATCTGATTGCACTGGCTAATTCTACGGAGTTCAGATCTATAAAATATATCTTCATTTGCAACGTATCTGCTGCTATTCGCCTGCATTAAGGAGAGAAAGTCATAATTTTTTGGAAGTTTACCTTTTTACAGCCCCTTTAAATTTGGCAATGAACTATTCTGAGAAATGATTTATGACACTCATTCACAAGTTGAAATCTGTGGCGATGCCTGGGATTGGTGTGCTTCTATCTCATTCCGTGTTTGGAGCATTCATTCATAGGATCGGTTCTAAATCTTTAAAAAGGTTGGTGTAAATTTCTATGACCTCTTTCTTTGAATGAAATGAAATGGCTTAAAAGAAACTTTAGCTACTTTACTGTCATCCTACCGTTGGACATTTCTGAAATCTTCAATATTTTCAGAATTAGAGAGTTTTCTTCTTTTTTGAGAATTCAAGAAAGGTTTTGAAAAAAAATTAAAACCATCGTAATTTCTAAACTTTTTGAGGAAACATAGGATACTTTTCAAGAAAAACTCAGTTTATGAAAGCCTACAATATGGTATCAAGCACAAGTCTTTCACTCTTCTGGTTTACGATTTAGAAATTTGATGACGTCACAACCTCAACAGATTTAAAATATGAAATACGCTGTAATTTCGAGCAATATTAAAGATTTCTGAAATGTCCTACGGTAGAATTATAGCAAAGTAGCTAAAGTTTCTTTCAAGCCATTCAATTCAAAGAAATAGGTCACAGAATTTTACACCGACCTTTTTAAAGATTTGAAACCTATGCTATGCTTTCATTCGTGTGATTTTAACTCGCCCTGTACTCTTTCTGTTGTCCTACAGCGAGCCATCATAACATCACTCATTTTGTCTAAATACTGTTAAATAACCTCAAATATTCTATTCTAGCCTCCAATCCTTGTCGAAGCAATAACGGAGGATGCCACCATATTTGCTTAAAAACATACACAGGATCGACTTGCTCGTGTAGAGAAGGATTCAAGCTTCGTAGCGATAAGAAAAAATGCACTGCAAAGGGTAAGGCATGCTTTCTTTGGCTTCTCTCTGCTTTCTTACAACTAAATAAATAATCATCGAAACATTTGCAGTTAGGGATGGCTCAGTTGTAGCGCCCTTGACTACCAATCTGAGGGTTGGTGGTTCGATTCCCCGCCCTGTCAAACCTGCTACGTAGATTGAGGAGAGTCGCCAACTTCTGTAATTCCAGGCTAAAAGAAAGAGAAAAATATGTAGAAGATAACAGTTGCTAAAACGTGTTGAAGTCATTGCTGTAAAGCAGAAATGGTAGGCGAATTTGGTCGTGATTTTAGGCTTGTTTCGAAGGTTCCCTGGGGGGAGGCTTTCTCTAGAAAATCCCTGATAATTTCTGAACGGAGTGGCGGATTTCAGTCTGGTAAATTTTTAAATCGATTTGAACATGTCCACCATTAAATAATATGTTTGCAGCTATCATTGCCTTGATATCCAAGGAGCAGTGGCCTTGCAAGCGGGCATTGTTTTATTGTCTCACCCGGCAGTAGCCCATTCCACAATATCAGCTAACTTCTGGCCGACTAAGAGAAGTATGTAGACGTTTGTCAGAATTTAAAATCAAGAAAAATCCTCCAAATTCAACGCGCTATGGTTCATTTTATAGCAGAAAGGCGAACTTAGATGTGGAAATTTATTTTTTTATTAAAATCGGTCTTATCGATCTGGAATTAGTGGCGATTTTGCTTGAATACTGTTTTTGAAAGAGCTTGAAAAAGGACTGTGAAGTTGCAACCAAATTTTGCAAGCACTCAGTGTTAAAATGATGACAATTTTATCAAAATCTTCTGAGAGGCTAAGATGAGCCATGTATTTGCGAGGGAGACATTTGTATCATTTGTTTTCTACCCTATAGGCTGTGTATGCTCGTTGTCGCTGTTCATAAGCTGAAAATATAGAAGATTTGATCAACATTTTTATTCCTTCATCCAGCGTATTCAAAACACTGCTCCGTAACAAAATTGCTGATAAATCTAGAACGAAAGGAGCTATGTTAAGGGCATAAATTTCAACATCTTAGTTAGTCTTTTCCCTATGAAATGGCATATAGTACGATGATGTTCGTGGATTATTCGTAATTATACCGGGTGTCCCAAAAAAGTACTCCTGTTTGAAAAATCACCAAAACTCGATTATCAAACCTATCATTCATAAGATTTTCTTTTTGAACTGTTTTTTCAATGATCCAAATATATTTAAAGATTTTAAAATGTTTGTTTTAATTACTTAAAGTAAATGAACGGAGATATAGCGATCTAGTCTAAACATAGCACAAAAGAACGGCACGCGCCACTTATGTTCCTATTGTTTTCATCGATCGAAAACATCAAATACAATAGGTTCTATTTACATGGACCCAGTCCCCCTAGCTAAGTTGCCTTTTAACCCCGTTGATTTACTTTAAAGGGTATAAAATAACAGATTGAAAAACCTTATTCTGAGCCATAATTTTTAAGCAACATTATAAATCTTGCCTCGGAGCCTCAATTTTGAAATTTTTCAGCTATGCCTGGAAAAATAATTTGGTCTTTTATCTACTTGCCAAAACAAGAAATTTGAAATCGGCCATGTAATCAAATTTTTATGATTTTTCAAACAGGAGTACGTTTTTGGGACACCCGGTACAAAATAACCTTAAATAAGGGACTCATCGTAATAAACCCACAAACCTACCACTAGACACTGTAATCTGTGGAAAGAAAACTGTTAACTGCTNCACAAAAGAACGGCACGCGCCACTTATGTTTCTATTGTTTTTATCGATCGAAAACATCAAATACAATATGTTCTATTTACATGGACCCAGTCCCCCTAGCTAAGTTGCCTTTTAACCCCGTTGATTTACTTTAAATGGTATAAAATAACAGATTGAAAAACCTTATTCTGAGCCATAATTTTTAAGCAACATTATAAATCTTGCCTCGGAGCCTCAATTTTGAAATTTTTCAGCTATGCCTGGAAAAATAATTTGGTCTTTTATCTACTTGCCAAAACAAGAAATTTGAAATCGGCCATGTAATCAAATTTTTATGATTTTTCAAACAGGAGTACGTTTTTGGGACACCCGGTACAAAATAACCTTAAATAAGGGACTCATCGTAATAAACCCACAAACCTACCACTAGACACTGTAATCTGTGGAAAGAAAACTGTTAACTGCTATAAAAGAATAACAACCAAATTAACCTGTAACCAGGGAGAAAACTATTGAATCCTGCAAGAGAAACAGTGAATTGAGCTGAAACCCTGAAAGGAAAATAATAAAGAGTTTTTCAAACACCTGTACTTTCCTTTTTATTCAACCATTAAATATACATCTGTTTTAACAGCAAGAACAACGACCTCCCACACGCTGCTTGTTGCATCTTTAAACATGATTTGGAAAACTTCAATTATGTCTGATGGAAGTGCGAAGATTTCTCGATTCCCGCAAACTGGTCAAAGTATAGTTGCTGTTTATTTTGATGAGAAGAGAAAGATGGTTTATTGGAGTGATGTTGATAATAATGTCATCTGGAGAGGAAAATTGGATGGTACAAATTCAGAGATTTTCATCAGGTACTACATTCCGATCTTTAAATTGTCGGATTTTCTACTTTGGTACTAATCCACTAGAGTGGACCCAACGTAATAGATACCCAAGGGGTTCACTCGATTATATGAGTGACAGAGGAGCTTGGCCCAGAGCTATTTAGTATGACCCAAAGAGAAAATAATCGCCAACTGGAACCCCAAAAAAATGGATCATTCAAAATGCAATCCCAGTCTGCATGAACATTTCTGTCTGTTAAGTTTACCACATTTGAGAATTTGAGAGAAAATATGAGAATAAAGTCCTGATGCGAAAATAAGAAGATTTCAAATTTCGGACCCAAAAAGAAGCCGAGCCTCCCTGTCAAAATGTTTTTGAATATACCCCCTGGGAATAGAAATGGTCAAGTAATTGGGTGCAAAATTGAACCACTGCATTTGTCTCTCAAAAAACAGGTTCGCCCTATTGTACATAGTTTTGAGTTCCTAGTTCACTAGTGCAGTTCAAATCAAACTGTAGATTATGCAGGACTTTCCGATGTATATGTTAGTTGATCGGTTGCATACCTCTGCCTGTAAATGATACTCACAAACACGATCCAATCAGACATACAAGTAAATGAAAGTAAATATGTTTATTTCTTGTTTATTCCAAATAATATTCTTTTCCATATTGTGGCTTTTTGTATTTACATTCAATATTTTTGTAGCAGTAGGCCTTGATTAGCTAGATATTTTTACCAACTGACTTTAAATATTTATTGAGCATATAGTCATCAGCCAATAGCTAGCCTCAATGCAGTTCCAATAATTTTTTATTACTCTCAACCAGAATATATTAAAAATCTTCATTTGTTCTATTAGAAACACAAGAGCAGATGGAATCTTCGTTGACGAGACTGCTGGGAGAGTGTATTGGACTGATTTCTTAAACAAAAGAATCGAAGCAATCAATACGGATAAAGGAAACAGAAGAGTTTTGGTATCATCAGGAATCAACAAACCAAGAGCTATCACTTCTTGTAAAAAAGCCGGGTAAGCAATCAATTTTACCGTTTATTGGGGGCTATAAAAAGCAACAGGTTTATTTTTCTTCCCTATGAGAGTAAGTTAAGTGAGAAATTTAATCGATTGTCTACTTAATCGATCAATCAATTGATCAGTCAATCAATCAATCAATCAATCATTTTTTGAAGGTTCACAGCAATTATCGCGTGAGTAAAATAATTTCCAAAGACCTATTGGTTCCGGAGTAATTAATAACTTTCTGGAGAGGAGGATTTCTGAAAACCGGCTTTCCGTGCTCATCAGAGCGGAAAGCAGAGTTACCTTAAAAGCTCATTGGACTTTATGAATAAGCCCCCCCCCCCCTCTCCTAAATTTCTTATTTAAAGTTTAAACCTCTCCTAAATTTCTTATTTAAAGTTGTTCATTGTCAATTTTCATTCTAATTCCAAAACCATTTTTGTTTGCATTCCCAGCCCTCTTTCCTAACCTTGTTTCGTTGTTGTATTCCAACAGGCTGACTTACATCTATTGGACTGATTGGGGTACACCTGGCAAGATAGAACGAATTCAGTTAGACAGGAATTTGAATCACGTGACAAACCGCCGAGTCGTTGTATCATATGGACTTGGATGGCCTAATGGATTGACAGCTGACTGTGACAAAAATATGCTTTATTGGGCGGATGCGAAATATGATAAAATCGAAGTCTCAGATTTATTGGTGGGTATCAGACCTCATTAATGTTCGCGAGCGCACGAACGCCGCTCGCTGGCACAAAATATCATTTCACATTTGTTGCTGGCATCTTTTCTGTACTCAGAGTGATTTGATTGCAGGCACAGTTTTCCCAGTCATTTGCTCGCAGGCACAGAATACTTTTAATGAGGCCTGGTGGGTATACTATTGATCACTTACCTCTAAGATCATTCCTAAGGTCCATGCGCAGTGGGAACCAGCCACCAGCCTTTGGGTGCTACAAAGTTTTAGGTTTGTTGGTTAAAATGCTGTTTGTAGACTTAAAGCTAGGAAATTTCAATCAATGCATATATTTTTACCGCTTGAAGGAGGAAGCAGCAACTCCCTTATTCTTTGCCGGTGTTCTTATTGCCAACTCTAATTAAAAGTTGAACAATTTCACTTTTGAATAATGAACGTTTTGCCTTGATTCCGAACAGGGCAATGGAAGACACACTCTAGCTGGAGTGACTGTAAATCATCCGTATGCCATTGCTTTACATGGAAACAGGTATTAGTCCCTAGATTTACTTTATAGGCCTAGTCATTCCATGGAAGAGGAATTTGCAGTGACTACTAGACTCATTACATAAGTCTCAGTATCGCTCATTGAATTGGATGGTTAGAAAATAAAAAAATCAGATTGAAAATATTGAACGAATACAAGGAATCACATCGTAAGTCTAAGTCGCCGTTTACACTGTACCAGTGCAACTTTGGATCCGTAACAGAAGTGTAACGGATCAGCCTCCCGTTTACACTGTTCCTGCTCAACAGTAACGCTTTTGTTCCTTCTTCTAGGGAATAATTGTGTTCTGGAGCAGTGTAAACGCTGTTGAACCGCAACAAATTTGTAACGGATCAAGATTGTACCGGTACAGTGTAAACGTGGTCTAAGTGACTACCAGGATTTTAGAAGTTAATATTCTCCTACAATTTTGGAATTTGCTGCACCTTTGAAGTTTTTCCGTAGATCAAAATCCACTTTCGTTGTGTAAGAGAGGAGGCCTCAAAGTTGTGCTGCCCTTTTTTTTTTTTTTTTTCTCTATATTGCTACCTAGCATCTGAAGGTAGTTTTAGGACCTGAGAAGCTAAGCTTATCGAGCAGTGTCCTGGTCCTTCCTTCCGATGTGACCACACCTCGCGATTCCTTTAGCCTGGAATTACAGAACGTTGGCGCCTCTCCTCACTCTCCGTAGCTGGTTCGACAGGGCGGGGACTCGACCCACCCACCCTCAGGTTGGTAGTCCAGCGAGCTACCTAT